>CAHIKZ030000289.1:215000-250000 GCA_903632075.3 Acanthosepion pharaonis
AAGAGGAATTAAGAAAACAGAAGATAATGATTGACATTGCATTTAAATATTTGAAGATCAAAGGCAATAAAGCCACTAGGATGCAAGGGGTTACTGAGTGTTAGAGAATATGAGAAAAACTACTATTAATGAGAGAGGACAATAAAAGAACTGGAATTAAGAAGACAGAAGATAACAATTGACATTGCATTTAAATTTTTGATGATCAAAGGCAATAAAGCCACTAGGATGCAAGGGGTTATTGAGTGTTAGAGAATATGAGAAAAACTACTATTAATGAGAGAGGACAATAAAAGAACTGGAATTAAGAAGACAGAAGATAATGATTGACATTGCATTTAAATATTTGAAGATCAAAGGCAATAAAGCCACTAGGATGCAAGGGGTTACTGAGTGTTAGAGAATATGAGAAAAACTACTATTAATGAGAGAGGACAATAAAAGAACTGGAATTAAGAAGACAGAAGATAACAATTGACATTGCATTTAAATTTTTGATGATCAAAGGCAATAAAGCCACTAGGATGCAAGGGGTTATTGAGTGTTAGAGAATATGAGAAAAACTACTATTAATGAGAGAGGACAATAAAAGAACTGGAATTAAGAAGACAGAAGATAATGATTGACATTGCATTTAAATATTTGAAGATCAAAGGCAATAAAGCCACTAGGATGCAAGGGGTTACTGAGTGTTAGAGAATATGAGAAAAACTACTATTAATTAGAGGGGACAATAAAAGAACTGGAATTAAGAAGAGAGAAGATAACGATTGACATTGCATTTAAATTTTTGAAGATCAAAGGCAATAAAGCCACTAGGATGCAAGGGGTTACTGAGTGTTAGAGAATATGAGAAAAACTACTATTAATTAGAGAGGACAATAAAAGAACTGGAATTAAGAAGACAGAAGATAATGATTGACATTGCATTTAAATATTTGAAGATCAAAGGCAATAAAGCCACTAGGATGCAAGGGGTTACTGAGTGTTAGAGAATATGAGAAAAACTACTATTAATGAGAGAGGCAATAAAAGAACTGGAATTAAGAAGACAGAAGATAACGATTGACATTGCATTTAAATTTTTGATGATCAAAGTTGACAGGAATGCAAGAAGCCGGAAGTGACGTATTCAAGCCATAGCCGAATGATAGAGGTATGTAAGATAGATTCTGGCGATAAAAATTGTCCAGTTCAACACTGATATAATAAAAGTTTTTGTTTCGCTAAAACAAAAAATAAAATCGACAATTTTATTTCAGGAAGATAACGTTTGTTTTTTTTTTAATTAAAAATTTCACACCAAGCAAGGCACTGAAGTCGTTATGACACAAGGGAATACTGGGTCTGGAAGAATAAAAAAAGAAAAACATTTTTTAAAGAACGAGGAAAATAAAAGAACGGATTCAAGAAGACAGAAGTTAATAACTGACATTGCGTTTCAATTTGTGAAGATTAAAATCAACAGGAATACAAGAAGCCAGAAGATAATTTCACAAGGGTGAAGTGCAAGAAAGGAAACGTATGGGTTGTATCTAGCCAGGTTAACTGTAAAATGATGAGACCTTTTGACCAATATATTCTTCCAGTCATTTAAGTGCCATACATGATAAACGCCTATCATGTATCTTTCGATATATGACTGACGAGGCAGATTTTTTCGCGCAGTAGGTTGCCATTTCTTTCTGTGGCAGACTGATTACCTACCAAGGCTGAAGAACCCATTCTATCCTTTTATTTAACCCATAGCTGGGGAGAGAAGAGATGGATTCATACCTTACCCAACGGTATTAGTACGTAAGTGACTGGAATTCGAACTCGGCTCGTCGAGTTCTAACACCGAGCCGATAACTCTTACACCACAACCTGTCACTATAGAACGGAGTTTATATTCATAAAGTCAAGATACAATAGAGGAATGTTCGTCAGAAGCATTACTGTGGAAGAAGTCAAAGCAATCAAATAAAATATAAAATTAATCTGAAATCAAATTCAGTTTTCTAAATAAATTCCTTAAAATAAATTAAATTTACAATCCAGACTGAAAATTAAATTTTACAATCATGTCCTGTAACGACTGGATGTGGTCACCGCGAAACTTTGCCTAAAGACCAAAGAAAAACCCCGAAAAACCAAAGAACAAAACAAAAAACTTTTAATTGATATATATATATATATATATATATATATATATATATATATATAAATATAGATAACTAGACTTGTTCGAAAAACCCTCGAATTTTTCGATTTGCTAATCAAATCAATCTCGAGGGAAAAAAAGGTTTTAAAAAAGAAAGAGCTACAAACATGAACTTCTGCCGACAAAAAAATCGCACAGATGCAGGTCTGAAGCCCAAAGAAAAAACCCCGATACGAGTAACAACTAACTAACAAAAGAGCTCAATACAACCGTAGAGCAGACCTAGATACACCTAGTGAGCCAGACAAACCTACCTAGGCCAAACTTTCCCTGACGATCCGTTTAGGTGAAACCTAGGTAGGTTTGTCTGGCTCACTAGGTGTATCTATCTATCTATCTATCTATCTATCTATCTATATATATATATATGTATGTATATATATATATATATATATATATATATTGTTTTATATTATTTTACATCACGGCAAAATTTCCATGTTTCGGGACTTTAAAATTATCCCATATCAGGCGATATTAGATAATACATAATGATACATAATGAAAATGAATTATATGGGAAACCCCAAAACTATTTATTAGCATATTTGAGTGGTAAAAGGAAGGAACAAACCAAAATTCCAAAATTAAAATTGTGGGCATGTCTTGATTAACCAATCAGAAGACAAATTACAGCGGGAATAGAAAAATGAAAAATAAGGTTAGATTATAGAGGTTGTTGGGTTATTTCATCATAACTAGATGAATTGAGAATATTATATATATACATTTATATATATATATATATGTATATATATATATATATATATATATAGTCGACTCTCCCGTCGGATTCGACGTATGAGGGTCAAGCAGATCAGTTTCCAGGAAACCGACAGCCCGACACCGGCACATGAGATTTGATTATAGTGGTGAAGGCCTCGTGCAGGACCATCCACACTTTTTGAAGGGCCGAATACAGAGACTTGGTGCACCGAATGCCACAAGGTTCCCAAACGACCCTCCGCAGGTTTTGAATTCAGAGTTGTCCTTCTTCTAGAGCAGTTGCCATCCAAGGCTATAGAACCCTGTCTGTCCTGCTATTTTACCCATAGCTGGAGGGAAAAGAGGAGGATTCACACCTTTCCCAAAGGCATTAGACGTAAGTGAATGTAATGGATTTGATTCGAAATCGGTTTCTGTTTCCTCAATCCAAGCCGCTATCCATTACTCCACTGTGCTCTCCTCCTCATTCATATATATATATATATATATATATATATATATATATATATATATATATATATATATATATATATATATATATATATATATATATATATATATATTTTCCCTTTGTCATTCATTTGCATAAAATCGTTGTCATATATAAAATTTTATCTGTCACATTTTCTTATATATATATATATATATATATATGTATATATATATATATATATTTCTGTTCATATGTATATCTACTGATATTTCTGTTTTATATATAAATTATATTTTCTGCTTATATCCATTTCATAATATGTTGTCATTGTTTACGTTAAGATACATTTCGATGCCTGTCAGCGAATGCTTTCTGACCTGACCACTAAATGTAATACTGTTTAATTATAAAAAAACAGAGCATTTACTTCAATAAAATTGTATTTATAAAAATAACGTATATACAGAAAATATATTAAATAATTATCGTGACGACGACGTGATCATATTTAAACGGAACGCTGATCTTATAAAAGATTTCAGTTATCTGTTTGGATTGGTATTGCTTTTATGTCCATCGTCTTTTTCATGTTGAATTGTATATGGTCTATGTTAATTATGTTTTATGAATATGTCCTGAAGATGGTCTATTAGACCGAAACGTCCGACGTTGATATTAAACATTAAAACAGCATAATCGCATATTAGGATTTTTGTTTGTTTTTTCAGTATATTTTTCTTCATACTGTCGGATCTATATCAATATTTTTGCTTATATATATATATATATATATATATATATAATTTATTACTTCAGGCATTATTTTTAGTGGATGCCCGTATTTGAGTAGACGTCCCGTTTATTTGAAACAATACTGACTTTGTCTACAGGCCTGTGCACTTGTGAAAGCTTAACCCTGTCTGGGTGTTTATTTTCCTGATTAAGTTTTCTCGGATAGGCAGACGGGTAGACGAAATAAATATTGTTTCACATCAACGGAACGTTTGCTGAAATTTGGGTATCCACTACCAAAAGTTTGAAATAAGAAAAAAAATGTATATGAATAGTTTCCCACCATACAACCACTTTCCCACAAACGAAACGTTGGTAGCGACTCGCCAGTCGGCCTCTATTCTTATGACAGATGTTTAAGTGAACTATATTTCTTGGTTCCACCTTTCCAGACCCGCCATGCCAGTGCACATATCCCCATCCATTTCATATTCCTTTGGAAAGGAGGATGTTGCACTCAAACAGCTTCTTCCGCAAATGTGTTATAATGTGGAACGGACTTCCGAGGGGATACTTCCCTGATAGCTATAATCTTAGCCACTTTAAGTTCAGCGTCAACCATTATCTATCTACGTTAATTTGTTCATCGATATACCAATATAAGAATCAGTTAATATCTATCTATCTACGTTAATTTGTTCATCGACATACCAATATAAGTTAATATCTATCTATCTATCTATCTATCTATCTATCTACGTTAATTTGTTCATCGACATCAATATAAGAATCAGTTAATATCTATCTATCTATCTATCTATCTATCTATCTACGTTAATTTGTTCATCGACATACCAATATAAGAATCAGTTAATATCTATCTATCCACGTTAATTTGTTCATCGACATACCAATATAAGAATCAGTTAATATCTATCTATCTATCTATCTATCTACGTTAATTTGTTCATCGACATACCAATATAAGAATCAGTTAATATCTATCTATCTATCTATCTATCTATCTATCTACGTTAATTTGTTCATCGACATACCAATATAAGAATCAGTTAATATCTATCTATCCACGTTAATTTGTTCATCGACATACCAATATAAGAATCAGTTAATATCTATCTATCCACGTTAATTTGTTCATCGACATACCAATATAAGAATCAGTTAATATCTATCTATCTATCTATCTATCTATCTATCTATCTATCTATCTATCTACGTTAATTTGTTCATCGACATACCAATATAAGAATCAGTTAATATCTATCTATCCACGTTAATTTGTTCATCGACATACCAATATAAGAATCAGTTAATATCTATCTATCTATCTATCTCAGTCTGTTCGTATCTATCAGAGTTAATTGGTTTGTATATAAACAACTTTCACTACACGCCATCTGTATTAGCCTGTCCACACACACACACACACACACAGAGACAAACCCACATACACAGACAAACCCATACACGCAGCCTATTCGTATCTATCTATCTATCTATCTATCTATGTTGGATATACATATCCTCATAATATGAAACCCTTTCTATTCAGTAATCTTATAATTTGAGTGATACTAAAGCATTTTATTGAATGGACAAAAGTATTGTCTATTGTATCTTATGTGTAAGTCTTTTACTATTGGTTCTACCAGTTCAGACCTTTAAATCTAGTACCTGATATGTTTACGGCGGCAAATATTTCCCATTCTTTCTGTGTTCCTTTGAAAAGGGGGTAAATCAACTCAAACTGTTTCTTCACCAGAATTGTTATTTTGTGGAATAAAAATCCCGTGGGGATGCTTCCCTGGTCATTGCAGACTTGGTCTCTTATGGATCAACAGATATTTTCATGATATGTACGTCATTACTCTCCCTTACAACAATATCACCCAGTAACTGTCTAACTTCAGAAGCTTTCGGGATGTGTACTGGGTGAATTAACAGTAAAAAACCAGCACAGATACTACACTCTGTTTTTTCCCTTTCTCATTTTTATCCCAGTATGTCTCTCTGTTTGGATAGATTGATTCCATTTCTTAAAAATATTCACTCTGAAGAGATGATATATATAGCAATATTCATGAAATAATTTATAACCGACATGGATTTTTAATGAGATTTCTTAATTTATCATTATATTGCTCTGTAACATACATTGAGCTCTCACTGGATTAAAATCACCCTTTGAAAATTGTACTCTGTTTGTACAGGTACTACACTCTGTGGTACTGAAGAGTGATACTTACATTTTCCGCGGAGTGCACAGGTTCATTTAAAATAGAAAATCCGATCCCCGTAAAGTTGACATGATCTTTCATATAAAAGTTCCCGTCTCTTCAGGACCTAGACAGTCATAGCTCACCACAGCTTCCTTTTTTATGATGTTTGATTTGCCATGAGTAGCTGGGAAAGATAGTGGAATGGTCTCTCGTTGCCTTCCTCATGGTTTTGTATTCATAGTAGTCTTTCACTTTCAGTACGTAAACGATCATGGCTCACCACAGCTTCCTTTTTTATGATTTTTGAATTGTCATGACTAGCTGGGAAAGATATTGGAATAGTCTCTCGTTGTCTTCCCCATGGTTTTGAATTCAGAGTAGTCTTCCACTTTTCAGAGCCAGTCGATCATAGCTCTCCACAGCGTTCTTTTCTTTATGACGTTTGATTCGTCATGACTAGCTGGGAAAGTTAGTGGAATGGTCTCTCGTTGTCTTCTCCATGATTTTGAATTCAGAGTAGTGACTTCTCGGTACCTAGCCGATCATGACTCTTCACAGCTTCCTTGGTTTATTATCTGTCACTTGCCATGGTTACCTGGGGAGAGTTAATGGTCTTGTTTTTCTGTTGCCCTCTACACACTTTTCAATTCAATGATGTGCTTTCGTTTTTAGACTGGATCCCACCCAAGGGTAGAGAGACCAGTTTACCCTATTATTTAACGCAGATCTTGGCCGTTTGGGGCTAAAAAATCGATTCCTGTATTTTTCAAGTGTGTTTATCCGAAAATGAACTGAGTAGATTAGGCGGGAATGTGAACTCGATCGGCCGATTCCACTCACCGGCCTTTACGTCACGTTACCCGAACACCCACTTGTTGCTGACGGGTACTATGCTAACAACAACAACAACAACAACAATAATAATAATAATAATAATAATAATAATAATTTAAGGGTGGAAATTTAGTTTAAGTGTGAAATAAAATTAGATCCTACAGTGTACGTAAAGTACACCGATATTTTAAAAGGGGGGGGCTTTAAGATCGAAATAAATTCCCTGATTTTATTTCAGACTGGGTTAGACTTGCCGCGTGAATAAACTAGGGTTAGATTCATTTAAAATAAATAAATACATCACAGGGGAAAGACAAAGAGAAAATAATAGAAATCTTAACATGTGCACGGCTTAAATTTTTTCCCCCATCACCACGGACGCCACCACCATCACAACAACAAAAACTACTACTACTACTACTAGTAGTAGTAGTAGTAGTAGTAGTACTTCTTCAGTTAAGATATGAACATTAACAACTCTTACTATTGTTAGCCTTGCTATGAAATTCAAACAGCAGTATGTTTCCATTTATACTAATGGGCCAAAAACGTCTACTGTAACAAGGATCTCGGACAACACCTATCTCAACTGTCTACACCAGTGACAAAAACTACCACGACGACTGTGGCGACAAAAACGGTAATTACTGAAAAGAAAAAAAAACCCGTCGACAACGACAACGACACTACCAACTGGTACTTTTATTAGTATTAGTACACCAGCAAAAGCCACTATCGGTATCGACGCGCCCGGCTTCTGTGCGAGCCGAAGTTGGATTTTTTTATACCCTCGTCGTGGAAGCGACGTCAACCTAATGTCTGTGAATGATTGTGTATAAAGATCTAAGGTAGGTAACACTTATTTTTTTTCTCTCCTTTTTATGGGGTCATACCGTCGCCACAATATGTCTGCTAGCCAAGTCGCCCAATCTATCTATCTATCTATCTATCTATCTATCTATCTATCTATCTATCTATCCGCGTTAATCTGTTTGTATATAAACAACTTTCACTATATATTTTTGTATTAGCCTGTCCATACAAACACTCGCTCTCTCTCTGTCTCCCTCAAACAAACAGAGACACAAACACACATACACATATAATTTAAGTCTATCTATCTATCTATCTATCTATCTATCTATCTATCTATCTATCTATCTGTTCGTATCTATCAATCAGCGTTAATTGGTTTGTATATAAACAACTTTCACTACACGCCATCTGTATTAGCCTGTCCACACACACACACACACAAACCCACATACGCACACACGCACACACACATATATAGAGAGATATATTTTCCTTCTATCTATCAGCCTGTTCGTATGTATCTATCAAACTGTGTATATATATATATATATATATATATATATATATATATATATATATATATATATATATATATATATATATATATATATCAGTCTACTGTATCTATCTATCTATCTATCTATCTATCTATCTATCTATCTATCTATGTCAGGTTTACTTTTCTATATATCTATCTATCTATCTATCTATCTATCTATCTATCTATCTATCTATCTATCAGTATGTGTGTGTGTGTGTGTGCAATAGATCTTAACATGCGAGTAACTATTTGCTTGCGTGTGTTACGATCTATACTAAATGACTCCAACGATGCACATGTGTGAATTCAATTGAACCCTGATGTGAATTTGTTTTTCTCATGGAACTGACGATACTTTTGCCTTAACATGTGACGACGCGGCTCGGCCATTTCACACACACACACACACACACACACACACACACACACACACACACACACACACACACACACACACACACACACACGCATAAATATACAGGGATCATGAAGAATATATATATATATATATATATATATATATATATATGTGTATATATATTCGTATATATATATATATATATATATTTGTAGATATAGAAATGTGTGGACATTGAAATCAACATTGCATATAGTGGCTGTCGGTGTAACGCCTTATGCGGTCATCAGACCATATATATATATATATATATATATATATATATATATATATATATATATATATATATATAGCGTGATCTGATTATATATATATATATATATATATATATATATATATATATATGAAATTTCTCCGATTTAACCAGTAGAGACGACAATATTTATTCATAAATATATAAATATATATATATATATATATATATATATATATATATATGTGTATGTGAAAAGTGTGTATATAAATATAGATAAATATATATATGTAATTATCTATTATTGCAAAAGCGTGAAACCCAGGGTCACAAAATCACATCAATCCAACTAAAATATATATATATATATATATATATATATATATATATATATATATATATATATATATATATATATATATATATATATATATATATATATATAATTTTGCATGTATGTATGTATGTATGTGGTTGGAACGTTCACTTTCTGACCATAAGACCCGGGTTCGAATCACACCATAGTCGATTTGTCAGGAAGAAAATGTTATCGGATTGGATTTGGAAAGTGCCTGAAAACCATACCACGGGTTGATCCAAGTTTTGTGCTGGGTGGGGGGGGGTCGATAGCTGTGGCCGAGGGCAATGGGGTGCTAGCCTTCTTCAAATTGTTGATCACTTTAGATAACACTCTCACCCCCAGAAACTGTAACTAAGGTCTGCTCAACATAGTCGCGGTATAAAACCACAGATGGGCACTGTGGATGTGGGGTAAACTTAAATATGCCTGAGTGGGCGTCTGCAATAGGGATTGGCGAGCCACCCTAGTATCCACGAATACGAGTGGCCAGCTATCTATCTATCTATCTATCTATCTATCTATCTATCTATCTATCTATCTCAGTCTGTTCGTATCTATCAATCAGCGTTAATTGGTTTGTACATAAACAACTTTCACTACACGCCATCTGTATTGGCCTGTTCACACACACACAAACCCATCTATCTATCTATCTATCTATCTATCTATCTATCTATCTATCTCAGAGCGTTAATATATATATCTATATTTGCCCATATACATCTTTCGTTGTTTGGCGCCTCGATGTGGTGTAATGGTTAGAAAGCTTATCTTGCTAGGTAAATTACGATTGAGTAGTGAGTTCGATCCTCACTGAGTACCCTATAGTTTCGGCCTTGTGCCACATCTAAGCCGGGCTTAGAAAATCACTATATCTTTCATTGTTTACATCTGTCTCTTTATCTATCTATAAGCTAATGAAACTGACAATCACTATGCTTTGTTGATTCCCATGTCCACGCTATTTATAAGCTAACACGGCTTATGTTTCAAAGCCTTTTCATTGTTTTGGTTGATTTTGCAAATATCAACTTTCGTTATGTAATTCCATGTCATTTTCTGCATAGGGCAGTCAGTAAAGCTTGAACTCAGAAGCAAACAGTAATGGTCAGTCAGTAGCCCGATCATTAACCATTACATTATGCCAAGTCGCGATGGTTCGATATATACGGGTAGGCGGGTGGTGTTCACAGAATGGTGTTTAATCAGCGACACTATTGTAAATACATCAGATGGACATCTTTAAAAAATAGTTTCTTTCTTTCTTCCTAAATCTATTCATACATTCACTTCCTGCTTTGGAAATGTTGAGAACTCTTAAGTTTCTTTCTTTCTTTCTTTCTAAATCTCTTTCTTTCTTTCTTTCTTTCTTTCTTTCTTTCTTTCTTTCTTTCTAAATCTCTTTCTTTCTTTCTTTCTTTCTTTCTTTCTTTCTTTCTTTCTTTCTTTCTTTCTTTCTCTTTCTTTCTTTCTTTCTTTCTTTCTAAATCTCTTTCTAAATCTCTTTTTTTCTTTCTTTTCTTTCTTTCTTTCTTTTCTTTCTTTTTTTCTAAATCTCTTTCTTTCTTTTTCTTTCTTTTTCTTTCTAAATCTCTTTCTAAATCTTTTCTTTCTTTCTTTTCTTTCTTTTTCTAAATCTCTTTCTTTCTTTCTTTCTTTTCTTTCTTTCTAAATCTCTTTCTTTCTTTCTTTCTTTCTAAATCTCTTTCTTTCTTTCTTTCTTTCTTTCTTTCTTTCTTTCTAAATCTCTTTCTAAATCTCTTTCTTTCTTTCTTTCTTTCTTTCTAAATCTCTTTCTTTCTTTCTTTCTTTCTTTCTTTCTTTCTAAATCTCTTTCTAAA
This sequence comes from Acanthosepion pharaonis, assembly GCA_903632075.3. Lineage (NCBI taxonomy): Eukaryota > Metazoa > Mollusca > Cephalopoda > Sepiida > Sepiidae > Acanthosepion > Acanthosepion pharaonis. The sequence goes on from CAHIKZ030000289.1 coordinate 226,339, forward strand.
TCTCTTTCTTTCTTTCTTTCTAAATTTCTTTCTAAATCTCTTTCTTTCTTTCTTTCTTTCTTTCTTTCTAAATCTCTTTCTTTCTTTTTTCTTTCTAAATCTCTTCATAATTTTACTTCCCCTTTTTCAGTGTTGATAATTCTTTCCTTTTTCTTTTTTTTTTTTCTTTCTTTCTTTCTTTCTTTCTTTCTTTCTATACTTTTACTCGCTCCTTTTTCAATATTGATAACTCTTACCTCGGAAAGTGGCCATTGAAGTCAACACCGATAAGCGACAGTCTGTTTCATGCTATATACAATGCTCAATCCATGTGGCTTGTGTTTTTTCCCATCTATTTATATATACAGGTCTGTGACGCTTTGGGAGATTAAAAACAAAACGCAAATCACAGCAAAAATATCATGGAACATAAAATAAATAACATCAGCCTACAACAATCAATTCAGAAATTGTGTCTGGAGGAAAAAAGTGCCATTATTATCTTGCCAGGCCAACACAAACTACTAAATAAACTATTTTTATTTATTTTCAAGTGAATATTGCATTAATAATTTTTAGAGAATAACAATGATTTTTCCAGATACAACTCATACTATTTAACCCATAGCTGGTGGGAGGAGAGATTCATAGAAACTAAGCAATATATTATGGGATTGTTTGTTTTTTAAAGTAAAAACATTTTGGATTGTAAAAATAATTTCTTTTTTTTTTGAGTGAACATTGCATTAGCAATTTTTTGAGAATAACAATGATTTTTCCAGATACAAGTCCTACTATTTAGCCCATAGATAGTAGAAAGAGAGGGATTCTTAGAAATTGAGCAATATGTTAAGAGATAGTAAAATGTCATTAGAAATAAAAAGAAAAAAAAAGTAAGCTGAACTGGTATGTAATATCAACTATATGGCAGCGAATACTAGACAATTTCCTACAAATGAAGAAAACACTTGAAGTGATGTGGCTTAACAAATAATTGTTGAGAATAACAGATCATACAAGAAATGAGGAAAGCTTTAAGGCGAAAAGAAACTATGAAGAAACTCCTGTTAGTAATCAGAAAGAAATAACTGAAATTTATATAAGAATTTAAAATTTATATAGTTTAATAATGAATTTAAAAAATGGTAAAATAATTCTTGGTTTTTATCATATGACTTATAACTGATAACTAGCATTAGGATTTATTTTCCAAAACTTTAAAAAACAATATTCTTTCTCAGTTTGACTCTTCAATTTTACTTTTCTGCAATATTCTTGCTGGGAAAAATGCAATATTGTACGTGGCTAAATACTGGTAAAAGCAAATATACTTCACGTTCATTAAAGTTCAGAACTCATCTCAAAATGTAGACACGAAAACTAGTTTTTATTACGTTACTTAAAAATCGAAAACTGAAAACAAACAAAAATAAATGAAAATAAATAAAATAAAATAAAAAACAAGTAAAATAGATCAATCTAAACAAATAAATAAGTAAATAAATTAAATAAATAATAAACTTAACAAAACACGCCCACCAAAATAATCGTTAGAATAATACATTAGACGACCCACAATGCTATAGACTATTCACAATGCATCAATGACATGTATATATATAGAAAGTGCAGAAAAACATAACGCCTGAAGATAGCGTTTAGCATGAAACAAAGTCTCGCCTCTGGGCATTAACCGCAATGTCCACTTTATATATATATATATATATATATATATATATATATATATATATATATATAATTGAGAGAAAACTAAAATCTGTAATAGGAGAATATGGATAAAGATAAAAGGAAATCTCCCATTATCCGATTCGTTTCATCTTATAATGGACATTTGACTTACTAAAGTCTATCAGAGGATGAATGCGCCATTTAACAGAAGTTTACTATCTATCTATCTATCTATCTATCTATCTATCTATCTATCTATCTCTGTTCATTTCTGAGTCAGTCTGTTTATATCTATCTATCTATCTATCTATCTATCTATCTATCTATCTATCTATCTATCTATCTTACTTTGTTCATATCTGACAGTCTGTTCATATCTATCTATCTATCTATCTATCTATCTATCTATTATCTATCTATCTATCTCTGTTCATTTCTGAGTCAGTCTGTTTATATCATCTATCTATCTATCTATCTATCTATCTATCTATCTATCTATCTATCTATTATCTTACTCTGTTCATATCTGACAGTCTGTTCATATCTATCTATCTATCTATCTATCTATCTATCTATCTATCTATCTATCTATCTATCTTATTCTGTTCATTTCTGAGTCAGTCTGTTTATATCTATCTATCTATCTATCTATCTATCTATCTATCTATCTATCTATCTATCTTATTCTGTTCATATCTGAGTCAGTCTGTTTATATCTATCTATCTATCTATCTATCTATCTATCTATCTACATGGTGCTATGAATAATTGTAGCCATTTTATATTTTTAATTTCTTGCATGCACGTTGTTTGTTTTTGAATTTGTCGACTGCACACAGTATAGTAGGGTCAGTTGGGCACCCTCTGTAAGACAAAGATCACCATGTGGCAATTCCCTCCGCCAGAAATTTGAAAACGGCATGCTGTACTGCTTGGCATTCGCGACGGAAGATCCATTGCGAACATTTCAATGTGTTTAGGTGTTAATTTATGGACAGTGCAGAGGATTCAGAAAGAGTTGGATGATCCTGATGGAGATTACGAAGGAAAAATCACTCTGATCGTTCCGATATGAATAGATCTCCGGAATTTGTTGGTGAAGACCCCAGGTTAGGGTCTCAGATTCAACGCGGAGGCCTATATTAAGTGCCTTAAGGAGGTAGTGGTGCTCTGGGTGAAGAGGGTGCTGGACGACCCTATGACTGTCAAAAGGACTCTGTACCATGCCACGCAAGCTGGAGAACATCTATCTATCTATCTATTTCAGTCTATTCATATTATCTATCTATCTACGTATCTATCGATATATATTCATTATCTATCTATCTATCTATCTATCTATCTATCTATCTATCTATCTATCTATCTATCTAAATCTGTTCATATCTATCAATCTAAATCTGTTCATATCTATCTATCTATTTATCATTATATATATGTCTGTCTATCTATCTATCTATCTATCTATCTATCTATCTATCTATCTATCTATTTCAGTCTATTCATATTATCTATCTAGTTATCTATGTATCTACCGATAGATATTCATTATCTATCTATCTATCTATCTATCTATCTATCTATCTATCTATCTATCTATCTATCTATTTCAGTCTATTCATATTATCTATCTATCTAAATCTGTTCATATCTATCAATCTAAATCTGTTCATATCTATCTATCTATCTATCTATCTATCTATCTATCTATCTAAATCTGTTCATATCTATCTATTTGAATCTGTTTATATCTATCTATCTATCTATCTATCTATCTATGTTCATATCTGAGTCAGTTTGTTTATATCTATCTATCTATCTATCATCATTATCTATATGCATGTCTGTCTATCTATCTATCGATTTCAGTCTATTCATATTATCTATCTATCTATCTATCTATCTAACTATCTAAATCTATCATATCTATCAATCTAAATCTGTTCATATCTATCTATCTATCTATCTATCTATCTATCTATCTATCTATCTATCTATCTATTTCAGTCTGTTCATATCTATCTATCTATCTATCTATCTATCTATCTATCTATTTCAGTCTGTTCATATCTATCTATCTATCTATCTATCTATCTATCTATCTATCTATCTATCTAAATCTGTTCATATATATCAATCTAAATCTGTTCATATCTATCTATCTATCTATCTATCTATCTATCTATCTATCTATCTATCTATCTATCTAAATCAGTTCATATCTATCTATTTGAATCTGTTTCTATCTATCTATCTATCTATCTATCTATCTATCTATCTATCTATCTATCTATCTATCTATCTTGTCCAACGCCCATAAAGAGCTATTTGGTGCAATATTATCTCTAGCATGAAGTTCACAGAAAATCTCTTATTTCATAATCTGGATAATGTTTTCCGACATTTCATAAAGAGAAATACAGAAATTCTTTATAAAAATATTCAATCCTATTGTTCTGAAAACCAGTTAAGAGGAAGGATATGCTATAAAGCAATATTAAGCACACCTTACAGAAGACAGGTTTTTATTTATTTATAGTAACCTCCAGGGGTTTTAACTAAAATTTAAACTTAAATTGATAATGGCAGTTATATGAAGGTCAGTTGAAATCTATCTATCTATCTATCTATCTATCTATCTATCTATCTATCTATCTATCTATCTATCTATGTAAATCTAATCATTATCTATCTCCCTTTCTCTCTCTCTCTCTCTCTCTATGTAAGTCTATTCATTATCTTTCTATCTATCTTTCTAATTATCTATCTATCTATGTATAATATGTATCTGTCGATAATATGTATGTGTGTATGTATGTATGTATGTATCTATCTCTGTCTATTCGAGTTTGTTCATTATCTATCTGTCTATCTATCTATCCGAGTTTGTTCATTATCTATCTATCTATCTATCTATCTATCTATCTATCTATCTATCTATCTATCTATCTATTACTGTTTGTTTATGCTTACTACTCATGGGTTCGTGCCTGGAGATCAGTAGTCAATTTTCCACACCAAATAACTTAGTTTTCGTAGATGTGTTACTGAATATGTAAGAAGATAAGGAAAGAGAAACATTATTATTAGTAGCAGGAACAATAAAAGAAGGGGAATCAAGAAGACAATAGATAGCGATAGAAAATGGCGTCTAGATTTTTGAAGATCAATGTTGGTTGGAACGCAAGAAGCCAGTACAGAGTTTCACTGGCGAAAAACAAGATAGAAGAAACTCTTAGACTGCATCCCAACATTTTAACTGTAAAATGATGAGATATTTCTACCAAACTTGTAGTGCGTTTAAATCCATATCTTCGTAGTATAGAGGGACGTCCATCAGAAGACTTGCTAAGAATGTATTTATAGAAAAGACACAGGAAAGCTACATTACGGTGGTGAGAAAGTGACTGAAGCCGGGATGTCAGGTCAGGACCAACAAAATTGCAGATTCTTTTTGGATTTTATCAAGAATATTTAAATATATAGCAGGTTTAACAAACTTTTTAAGGAATCTGTGCTTTTTCTCGAAAAAGTTTACAAGACTATATACATCATTCCGACTACTCTTCCCTATATATTTCCATATTCACGACGTTTCGGTTGTCGTACTTTCTCATCTTCTTCAGGTGTTATATTTTGGAATTTCGAACCTAATCCTTTATTTAGTCGACCGGAGTAGACTGCTCTAATTCCACTTTCTATGCCTTTTGTTCTTAGTTTCGGTTAATTCACTTTAGTAATACAACTCTCCAAGACAACTTCATTCTGCAGTGGTCAGCTATTGATGTCACAAGTATTTAAGTCGGTCAGGTTACATTTTGGATTACTCAGCCGACGATTTTATCCACAGGGCCATGTTTAAAGATGAGGACGACAGTCCGAACGATGTAAATAATGCAAGTAGTTGCAATACCACATATAAAGAGATCCTGAAGAAGGTCGGAGCATAAGACGGCCGAAAGGACGTGAATATGGCAATAAAGATGAGGATAACAGTCCGAATAATGTCAATAGTGTAAATATTTACAATACCTCATCTGAGAAATAGAGACAGATGTTGAAGGCGAATATGGCAATAAAGATGAGGACAACAGTCCAAACAATGTAAATAGTGTAAATATTTACAATACCTCATCTGAGAAATAGAGACAGATGTTGAAGGCGAATATGTCAATAATGATGAGGAAAACAGTCCGAACAATGTAAATAGTGTAAATAGTTACAATACCTCATCTGAGAAATAGAGACTGATGTTGAAGGTGAATATGGCAATAAAGATGAGGACAACAGTCCAAACAATGTAAATAGTGTAAATAGTTACAATACCTCATCTGAGAAATAGAGACAGATGTTGAAGGTGAAATATATAATAAAGATGAGGACAACAGTCCAAACAATGTAAATAGTGTAAATAGTTACAATACCTCATCTGAGAAATAGAGACTGATGTTGAAGGTGAATATGGCAATAAAGATGAGGACAACAGTCCAAACAATGTAAATAGTGTAAATAGTTACAATACCTCATCTGAGAAATAGAGACTGATGTTGAAGGTGAATATATAATAAAGATGAGGACAACAGTCCAAACAATGTAAATAGTGTAAATAGTTACAATACCTCATCTGAGAAATAGAGACTGATGTTGAAGGTGAATATGGCAATAAAGATGAGGACAACAGTCCAAACAATGTAAATAGTGTAAATAGTTACAATACCTCATCTGAGAAATAGAGACAGATGTTGAAGGTGAATATGGCAATAAAGATGAGGACAACAGTCCAAACAATGTAAATAGTGTAAATAGTTACAATACCTCATCTGAGAAATAGAGACAGATGTTGAAGGTGAATATGGCAATAAAGATGAGGACAACAGTACAAACAATGTAAATAGTGTAAATAGTTACAATACCTCATCTGAGAAATAGAGACAGATGTTGAAGGTGAATATATAAAGATGAGGACAACAGTCCAAACAATGTAAATAGTGTAAATAGTTACAATACCTCATCTGAGAAATAGAGACAGATGTTGAAGGTGAATATGGCAATAAAGATGAGGACAACAGTCCAAACAATGTAAATAGTGTAAATAGTTACAATACCTCATCTGAGAAATAGAGACAGATGTTGAACGTGAATATGGCAATAAAGATGAGGACAACAGTCCAAACAATGTAAATAGTGTAAATAGTTACAATACCTCATCTGAGAAATAGAGACTGATGTTGAAGGTGATATGGCAATAAAGATGAGGACAACAGTCCAAACAATGTAAATAGTAAAAATAGTTACAATACCTCATCTGAGAAATAGAGACAGATGTTGAAGGTGAATATGGTAATAAAGATGAGGACAACAGTCCAAACAATGTAAATAGTGTAAATAGTTACAATACCTCATCTGAGAAATAGAGACAGATGTTGAAGGAGAATATAATAAAGATGAGGACAACAGTCCAAACAATGTAAATAGTGTAAATAGTTACAATACCTCATCTGAGAAATAGAGACTGATGTTGAAGGTGAATATGGCAATAAAGATGAGGACAACAGTCCAAACAATGTAAATAGTGTAAATAGTTACAATACCTCATCTGAGAAATAGAGACTGATGTTGAAGGTGAATATGGCAATAAAGATGAGGACAACAGTCCAAACAATGTAAATAGTGCAAATATTTACAATACCTCATCTGAGAAATATAGACAGTTCCTGATGAAGACCTGGGCTACAGCTATTGCGAAGGGTGGTAAAAAGATAGTCATTGTTAAAAGCTACAAAGGATAGAAAGTTTTGGAGAGACATCATCATCTACCTATCTCTGCTATCGTAAATGGATGGCGGAATAAAGATTGCGACGGTTAGCAAAAAGTTAGACGTTGTTAAATGCTACAAAGGATAAGAAATTGTGGAGAGTCATCACCCTATACCTAACGAGCTTGGGCAAATGGATGGCAGAATAGGGATTGCGATAGACAGTAAAAAGATAGACATCGCTAAGTGTTACAAAGTGTAGGAAGTTGTGGAGAGTCATCACCCTATACCTAACGAACTTGGGTAAATGGTTGGTAGAATAGGAATTGCGATGGACAGTAAAAAGATAGACATCACTAAGTGCTACAAAGGATAGGAAGTTGTGGAGAGTCATCACCCTATACCTAACGAGCTTGGGTAAATGGATGGCAGAATAGGGATTGCGATGGATAGTAAAAAAATAGACATAGTTAAGTGCTACAAAAGGTAGGAAGTTGTGGAGAGTCATCACCCTATACCTAATGAGCTTGGGCAAATAGATGGCAGAATAGGGATTGCAAAGGAATATAAAAAGCCATTATTTACTAAGAGCTACAAAGGAAAGGAAGTTGTGGAGAGACATCATCCTATACCTAAAGCGGTTTTGTAAATGCATGGCTGAATAGGGGTCACAAAGTATAGTAGACATTTTAGGAGGTACAAAGTATAGGAATTTGTGGAGAGACATCATCCTATACAGAACAATTTTTGTAAATGCATAGCAGAGTAGGGATTGCAAACAGATTGAAAACTGACTGGTTAAGAGATAATTAAGGATTGGAAGATGTGGAGAGATATTATCCTATACCTATCGAGCTTTTGTAAATGGATGGCAAAATAGGGATTACGAAGGAGGGTAAAATGGTAGACATTTTTAAGTGCTACAAAGGACAGGAGGTTGTGGAGAGACATGATCCTATTCCTAACGAGCTTTGGTAAATAGATGGCAGAATAGGGAAGGTGAGGGAATATAAAACGCCAGACATTGCTAAGAGCTACAAAGGAGAGGAAGTTGTGGAGAGACATCATCCTTTACCTATCGAGCTTTTGTAAATGGATGACAGAATAGCGATTTCGAAGGAGAGTAAAAAGATAGACATCGCTAAGCGCTACAAAGGGTAGGAAGTTGTGGAGAGTCATCATCCTATCCCTAACGATCTCCTGTAAATGCAGTATATGGATTGTGAAAAATAGTAAACAGATAGATATTACTAAGGGATACATATATAGGAAGTTGGGGAGGGATATCATCCTATACCTAATGATTTTGGGCAAATGCATATCAAAATTAGGATTACGAATAAAATTAAAAAGATAGACATTGCTAAGAGCTACAAATGATAGGAAGTTGTGGAGAGACATCACCTATGACTAATGAGCTAGTGTAAATTGATGTCAGAATAGTCAATGCGAAGGATAGTAAAAAGACAGATATAGGTAAGAGCTTGGAAGGATAGGAAGTTGTGGAGAGACATCAACCCCATACTTAACGATGTTGGCTAAATTAATGATAAAATAGGGAATGCGAAGGACATAAACTTTGCTAAAGCTACAAAGAATAGGAAGTTGGGGAGAAACATCACCCTGTATCTAACGAGGTTTTGTAAATGGATGGCAGAATAGGGATGTGAAGGATAGTAAAAAACAGACATTGTTAAGAGCTACAAAGGAAGTTGTGGAGAGACATCATCTTATACCTAACGAGCTTGGGTAAATGCATGACAGAATAGTGATTGCGAAGAACAGTATAAAGGACATCGCTAAGTGCTACAAAGGATAGGAAGATGAGGAGAACTCACCTTCTTTGGATCTGTCACTGGATCTAACCAACGCCTTTATCCACTGTGCCATGTGTCCTTGAGGACATCTGGATATGAACTTCTGAGTATTATAAACCTAATGTTTTCAGCATCATTTTTACCAGTGCTCATATTGCAATTTTTGCTGTTATCATTGCATGTCTTTACCAGAGTTGATATTGCAACTTTGTTATCATTGCTTTTCTCTGGCACTCCTTATTACTGGTTCCCATATTGTATTTATTTCTATGCTTGGTCGGCTCAGGAGATTTTTGTGGCCTAGCATAAATGTGTTAAATGAAATCGATATCAGAGAACTGGGAAAAAATTAGCTCGACGTAAACACGAGGCAGAAAGTAGGAAGGGCACTCACATGATATACATACATATATATATATATATATATATATATATATATATATATATATATATATATATATATATATATATATAAAAACATAAGAGGTTCAAAAGAAAGTACTACATAACCAACCTGACGAGATTGTGCAAATGGTTGTCAGAACAGGGATTACGGGGGGTAGCAAAAAGAGAAAGATTGCTAAGAGCTACAAAGGGCAGGAAGTTGTGGAGAGTCATAATTGCTCACGCCGTGAAGGGACACTGCACATAGAAGAAGAAAACATGGGTTATTGCGAAGGATCTGTGTCAGAATATACACTAGGTGTAAAGCAAGTGGAGCTGACTGCTTATTGGATTATTGTGAAAGATTTGGGCCGACCTATACACGAGATACATGGTAAGGGATTGCGTTTAAGGGTGCATAAAATATAGAGACATGTGACCATAACTACTTATTGGATTAGTGTCAAAAATCTGTGCCCACCTTTCCACGAGATATATGTTAGGAAAGGCTTGCGTTTGAGGGTGCATAAAATATAGAGATATGTGCCCTTAACTGCACATGGGATTATTGTGAAAGATTTATGCCGACCTATAGAAGAGACACATGGTAAGGAAAGGCTTTCTGTTTAGGCTGCATAAAATAGAGAGATATGTTACCTTAAATGCATATGGGAGTATTGTGAAAGATGTGTGCCGACCTTTCCACAGGATACATGTTAGGAAAGAGTTGCGTTTTAGGGTGCATAAAATATAGAGATATGTGACCTTAACTTCTTATTGGATTATTGTGAAAGATTTATGCCGACCTATACACGAGATACATGGTAAGGAAAGGGTTGCGTTTAAGAGTGCATAAAATATAGAGATATGTGACCTTAACTGCTTATTGGATTATTGTGAAAGATTAGTACCGACCTTTCCACGAGATACTTGTAAGGAAAGGCTTGCGTTTTAGGGTGCATAAAATATAGAGATACGTTAACTGCTTACAGGATTAGTGTGGAAGAATTGTGCCGACCTTTCAACGAGGTACATGGAAAGGAAAGGCTTCGTTTCAGTGTGCCTGAAATATAGAGATATGTGATCTTGACTGCTTATGGGATTATTGTGAAAGTTTAGTGCCGACCTTTCCACGACATACAAGGTAAGGAAAGGCTTGCGTTTAAGGTTGCATACAATATAGAGATATGTGATATTAACTGCTTATTGGATTATTGTGAAAGATTAGTACCGACCTATACACGAGATACTTAACGAAATGCTTGCTTTTAAGTGTGCATAAAATAGAGTGATATGTGACCTTAACTGCTTATTGGATTATTTTGAAAGATTTGTACAAACCTTTCAACGAGAAACATGGTAAGTAAATGCTTGCCTTTTCGGGTGCATAAAATATAGGGATATGTAACCGTAACTGCTTATTGGATTATTGTGAAAGATTAGTGCCGACCTTTCAACGAGAAACATGGTAAGGAAATGCTTGCCTTTTCGGGTGCATAAAATATAGAGATATGTGACTTTAACTGCTTATTGGATGATTTCTTCATGTATATGAAGTCCCTTCTTTCTTTTTTTCGTTTTTCTTTCTTTTTCTCTTTCTTTCTTATCTATCTATCTATCTATCTCACTTTCTTCATATATATTAAGTCCCTTTCGTTTTACTCTCTCTTTCTTTCTTGCTTTCTTTCTTATCTATCTATCTATCTATCTATCTATCTATCTATCTATCTATCTCACTTTTTTCATATAAAGTCCCTTTCTTTCTTTCTTTCTTTCTTTCTTTTTCTTTCTTTCTTTCTTTCTTTTCTATCTATCTATCTCACTTTGTTCATATATATTAAGTCCCCTCTTTTTTTTTTTTCTTTTTTTTATTATTATCTATCTATCTATCTATCTATCTATCTATCTATCTATCTATCTATCATATATATATATATATATATATATATATATATATATATATATATATATATATATATATATATATATATCAGTTTCTTTTTCTTTCTTTCTTTCTTCTATTTATTTAACGTGTAATTAGCCATACCCTAGACGAGAAGGCATCCTTATTTCATTCTCTTATTTGTCAACCCATTTTTATCCATCGTATAATCTGTGTGCCTTTTTTCAATGCATGTCTTCATATGGGATACAAGGAGGCAAACATTTATTAGCCGGGCACAAGGCGTGTGCATTACTCGGGGCGGGGGTGTTCAATCTACTGATTGAATTTTAAAAAACTTTACTGATTACATTTTACACGATGTTCGCCGTAGAAACATTTCAAATGTCAAACCGAAAGAGCAAGAAGTGAATGAATTTTCTGTTCGGGATTTCCATCGAATTTTCACTTAAAAATTTACTAAAGTTGACAATCATCAACGGTTGAAACCCCTTACACAACTACAATCAGTGGTTGATAGATAGATAGATAGATAGATAGATACGAACAGAGAGAGATAGATAGATAGATAGATAGATAGATAGATAGATAGATACGAACAGAGATAGATAGATAGATAGATAGATAGATAGATAGAACAGACTGAGAGAAAAGAAGATGGTGACAGATAGATAGATAGATAGATAGATAGATAGATAGATAGATCAACAGACTGAGAGAAAAGAAGATGGTGACTGAGATAGATAGATAGATAGATAGATAGATAGATAGATAGATAGATAGATAGATAGATCAACAGACTGAGAGAAAAGAAGATGGTGACTGAGATAGATAGATAGATAGATAGATAGATAGATAGATAGATAGATAGATAGATAGATAGATCAACAGACTGAGAGAAAAGAAGACGGTGACTGAGATAGATAGATAGATAGATCAATAGACTGGAGAAGAGAGAAAGAAAGGCGGAGAATGAGATAGAGATATAATGAGTAAACATAGATAGATGACTAGACATAGATAGATAGATAGATAGATAGATAGATAGATAGATAGATAGATAGAATGAAAAAAGGAAGAAGCTAATAGATAGAAAAGAAAGCAAGAAAGAATAAAAGAAAGAAAGAAGGGACCTAATAGATATGAACAAAGTGAGATAGATAGATAGATAGATATGAAGAGGATGAAATAGATAGATAGATAGATAGATAGATAGATAGATAAGTAGACATAGATAAATACATAGATTAACAGACTGAAAAAGAGAAAGACTTAGACAGATAGATAGATAGATAGATAGATAATGAGTAGACATAGATAGATAAATAGATAGATAGTGAGAGAGAGAGTGTGAGAGAGAATGAGAGTGAGTGAGAGAGAGTGAGTGAGAGTGAGTGAGTGAGAGAGAGAGAGTGAGAGAGAGTGAGAGAGCTCTCCCCACCAACGAGATGACAATAGAAAATGATCGTTACTATATCAGTGGGATAGGTATCTTCCTTAATTGCAAGATCCACAAATCATATCATTTACCGCCACTTACGTTCCACCGGGGTTTCTAATTCATAAATGAAGAGGACATTTCCCTAAACCCTTCTCTGGAAAGGAACCCACCACTGCACTGACGTCTAATCTGGGTTAAGTTATACATTTAACTGACGTATGCTGTCTCTTTTAATTTCCGAACTTTCCAGCAATCTAATCGGTGCTTTTCGCTCGTGATACACTCTCCGAAACTATTCTGCCTCGCGTTTAGATATAGATTTCATATATTTATCGGTTTTCATGTTAAGGAGACTGTCGCTTTCTTCTGTTTAGGCTTCTCGCATTTCTAGGGCAGGGTGTAAATGAAAACTTTTGTTAAATTCTTCTCGCTAAACGGATCGGCAAAACAACGAAGGGTGTCACATCAAGCGGGTTTAAGAAGTGCGCTTGAACGGACGTTAAGAGTTGATGCCGTCATAAACAACATTTCGTAACTACCTTATCTATCTATCTATCTATCTATTTTGCTAGCTAGCTAGCTAGATAGATAGATCTACCATCTTTCTTTCTTTCTTTATCAGTTTGTTGATCCATCTATCTGTCTATGTTTACTCATTATCTATCTTATCTATCTAACTCTATGCATTATCGATACATATCCCTATGTAAGAGTACTCACTATCTAAGTTTACTCATTATCTATGTAAGTTTACTCATTATCTATCTATCTATCTATCTATCTATCTATCTATCTATCTATCTATCTATCGCAGTCTGTTCACATCTATCTATGCCTTTTCATTATCTATCTATCTATCTATCTATCTATCTATCTATCTATCTATCTAAGTTTACTCATTATCTATCTATCTATCTATCTATCTATCTATCTATCTATCTATCTAAGTTTACTCGTTATCTATCTATCTATCTATCTATCTATCTATCTATCTATCTATGTTTACTCATTATCTATCTTATCTATGTAACTCTATTCATTATCGATATATATATACCTATGTAAGACTACTCACTATCTATCTATCTATCTATCTATCTATCTATCTATCTATCTATGTTTACTCATTATCTATCTTATCTATCTATGTAACTCTATTCATTATCGATATATATATACCTACGTAAGACTACTCACTATCTATCTATCTATCTATCTATCTATCTATCTATCTATCTCAGTTTGATAATACTATTCAGTCTAATTGTTCATCTCAAAAGGAATATCTAAACTGTTAGTTGTATACAACCGCTTTCTCAGATCAAGGATTAAAACTGGCTTCGAAGGAATGAAGCCTGTTGGCCTTGGCGAGGACCAACCTCCTTCCAACCTCGGGGTTACAGAATTACATCCAAAGAATTAGTCTAAATATCAGAAAGCACATTATTTGAGGACCTTCAACAACAACAGCAACTAAAATCCATAGCTCATGTAACTCCAGAAAAGAATGACATAATCAAGGTATTTAAGTTTCACACTGCTTCAAACAAAATGGAAACTGCCATCGATACTGGAAAGAGCGATAACAGCTACTGGCCTTGAGAAGAGAAAATAATGGCAATCAAGATGTTGTTATTCCACACCGCTTCAAACAAAAGGTTAGGAAGGAAACTGCTATCGATACTGCAAAGAGCGATAATAGCTACTGGCCTTGAGAAGAGAAAATAATGACAATCAAGATGTTGTTATTCCACATTGCTTCAAACAAAAGGTTAGGAAGGAAACTGCTATCGATACTGGAAAGAGCGATAACAGCTACTGGCCTTGAGAAGAGAAAATAATGACAATCAAGATGTTGTTATTCCACACTGCTTCAAACAAAAAGTTAGGAAGGAAAGTGCTGTCGATACTGGAAAGAGCGATAACAGCTACTGGCCTTGAGAAGAGAAAATAATAACAATCAAGATGTTGTTATTCCACACTGCTTCAAACAAAAGGTTAGGAAGGAAACTGCTATCGATACTGGAAAGATCGATAACAGCTACTGGACTTGAGAAGAGAAAATAATGACAATCAAGATGTTGTTATTCCACACTGCCTCAAACAAAAGGTTAGGAAGGAAACTGCTGTCGATACTGGAAAGAGCGATAACAACTACTGGCCTTGAGAAGAGAAAATAATGACAATCAAGATGTTGTTATTCCACACTGCTTCAAACAAAAGCTTAGGAAGGAAACTGCTATCGATACTGGAAAGAGCGATAATAGCTACTGGCCTTGAGATGAGAAAATAATGACAATCAAGATGTTGTTATTCCACACTGCTTCAAACAAAAGCTTAGGAAGGAAACTGCTATCGATACTGGAAAGAGCGATAACAGCTACTGGCCTTGAGAAGAGAAAATAATGACAATCAAGATGTTGTTATTCCACATTGCTTCAAACAAAAGCTTAGGAAGGAAACTGCTATCAATACTGGAAAGAGTGATAACAGCTACTGGCATTGAGAAGAGAAAATAATGACAATCAAGATGTTGTTATTCCACACTACCTAACACAAAAGGTTAGGAAGGAAACTGCCCATCAATATTGAAAAGAGGAACGGCAATTACTGTTCTTGAGAAAGCTATTTTCCTGACGATAAAGTTCCTCTATTGGATTTATGCACTCAGTGGATTCGAGATATTTGTATGACTTACATTACAGAATATCGAGAAAATATTAATTCCTAACTGACGATGACGTAATTAAGCATTGATATTTCTAAAACCAATTTTTCAGTTTGCAAGGCAAAGGTTCATTATCAGAATGTCTTTCCAAAGTAATTCCATCATGCTTATATAGGGCTTTTAGAACTAGAAGAACCACGAAAGGAAGTTGATGTCATGAATATACATACACCTGGTTTCCCCTCACAGTCACTCATTATCGATATATATATATATATATATATATATATATATATATATATATATATATATATATACCCATGTAAGACTACTCACCATCTATCTATCTATCTATCTATCTATCTATATATATATATATATATATATATATATATATATCTCAGTCTGTTCACATCTATCTATGCCTTTTCATTATCTATCTATCTGTCTAAGTTTACTCATTATCTATCTATCTATCTATCTATCTATCTATCTATCTATGTTTACTCATTATCTATCTTATCTATGTATGTAACTCTATTCATTATCTATCTATCTATATATCTATCTATCTATCTATTCTGGTGTCAGCCATAAATACAGACTGATGTGGAGGTACAGGGGTACGCCTATAGTCTTCGCCTATTGCCTACAACTACGACGAGGACCAGTCCATTACGGTTACCTGTTAGATTGTCCTACTCGGTTACAGTAGTCCAAAACCAATTTGCTACTCCGAACAAATATATCCCTTTTCGGGACATATCAGATGTTTAATTGAATTTCCAATCTTAACTGAAGAATAATATAATACTTGTCCTACGAGACATGATATAATTTGGAAGAATATGACAGTCTAGGAGTGGTATAGATTACGGTTCGCTTGATAAATAATATTCGTCACACGGAAATATTATGGCTATAGATCGTTTTTGCCTGAGAGTTAGAGGTGTCAGTCGATTAGGAAGGTAACTACCTTTCTAATCCACTGACTGCTCTAACTAATGGAAGTTTCTATTAATGTTGCTATGTCCTACAGTGAAATCAAAATAACAGGGAGACAATTTCGTGGATTTTGATGACATATAACGGGTGTAACAGCAGCATTGTCCAAATCGTGTAACAGCATAATTGTCCATTCCACAAAATGTTCAATATTTAAAAAATAAAAACACTAAACTGAGTTTCCTTTTTTCCAGATTTTCAGTTAAGACGTTTAGCCATCTTGAAACCATTTGTCATAAGAATCACCGAAAAACCTTTTGAGTTATTCAGCTAGAAACAGAACAGGTTAAAATCATTTTGTGTCAGCCCCACTATATCTTCCCATGAGCAATGGTGCAAGGAAAAAGATCATTCAGTCTTTCAGTAATTGTATCAACATTCATACTCTGACTTCCATCTTCAAAACCGTTCACAAACCATCGAGAGGTGATTGTGTTTTAAAAAAAGGAACAGTAGAGAGGAAAACTGGATGTGGAGGTCACAACAGGAAGAAGAATCATCATTTCGACTTATAGCTAAAGAGATCAATTAGAAAAGATCCAACTCAATCCATGAAACGTTTGGCTCTCGAGAGAGTAGTTTCAGCTATGACAGTCCAAAGAGTAGTGAAAAAGACTTGAAGATTAAATTGTACGTGAAACCTTGTTACTTAAGGACAGAATGTTAAAAGATTAGAGAGGGCAAAGATCATCTTGAATAAGTTGGAAAATGATCCTGAAATAATATATATATATATGTATTTGAACTTTATTTCAATACTTCATGAGCTTCCGATCCTTAGCTATGATAAATTAATTATGAACATGTCATTTACGTTCATGATCGATTTAATCTTGATCCTTCTGTTAATCTTGGAGATTCATTATACATTCTTATTGTTCAAAGTAGAATCCAAATCAATCCATAAGACATTTGGCACGTAAGAGGATTTTCACCAATGAGAGTCCAAACAGAAGTGAAAAAAGACTTGAAACGAAATCGTACCTGAAACTTGTGAGGCAAATTGTTACTCCAGAACAGAAAGTTAGAAGGTTAGAGAGGGCAAAGATCATCTTGGAAAATGATTCTGGAATAATATATATATATATATATATTGGAACTTTATATCCTTCATGAGCTTCCGATGCTTATCTATGATTAATTAATGATGAAGATGTAATTTTCGATTACGATTGATTTCATCACAATTCTTCTGTTCATCTTGGAGAGTAATTATACATTGTTATTGTTCAAAGTAGAATCCAATAATGTTATAAAAACTTGGAGAATTCCAGTAAGATATCTTTAATCATTTCTAAGATACCACGGTTCAGAGCTTAATCTAACAATTGAACAATTTTGCTGTTACACAATTTGGACAATTTTGCTGTTACACCCGGTATGCCCATCATTCCATTCCTTACCAGAATGGAAACCAAACATGGTTTTGAGGAGTTGACTTTCCTAAAACGATGAGAGTCTAGTTAACATAATATTCATTATTACTTTCACAATAATAGATCCAGCTGAGATACCTCTGTATGTGTGTGAATCTTGAGGGCTAGCATTTCGTTTCCATAGTAATAAACCCCATTATTTTGAAATGTGTTTCTGATTCCAAACTTCCTTTGTGAAATTGAGAAACTTGTTTTTGAATTTTAGGAGAAAGTAATCTATTTTCAAAAGTTCAGCCTCAATATCCAGTGATAGTTTTTTTTTTATTCCTTAGTTTTTTAATAGCTTTCTTAATTTCCTTATTAGTACATTCATTATTGTTTATGTTTGGATGCTGACTTTGTAATGATTAGATGTATATTGGTATATTTTCTATTTCATCAGGCATTTTTAGTTAAGTGTGATCAGGGTTGAAATGCAACTGAAAATGTCTTTTGAGACCAGGACATTTCTTCTGTGTCATTTTTTTGTATGATGTTATTGTAATTTTTTGCTTTTCTCCACATTTTAACACATTGTCTATGCCGCTTGGCTTCATTAATTTTGTTTCCAATTTTCCAGATATATTGGTTTCTCGGTATATTAACTATTTTTAATTATTTATTTTTAATATTAGATGTATATTGGTATCTTTAGTTAAGTGTGATCAGGGTTGAAATGCAACTCAAAATGTCTTTCTATTAGATTTATGTATTCAATGCATTCAGAACTTGGAATATAATTTCTAATGGATGAAAAGAGAAAGTCTCTATTGATGTGGTTATTCTGCTACTGTGAGGTCAACATAATAGGCATACAATTTCCTATTAGAGAGGTAAGCAATTTCCTGGAGTTGTTTGATGACATATAAACCTATCATTACATCACTTACCACAATAAAAACCAAATTGTGTCATGAGGAGTTAACTTTCCTAAAACTATAAGAGCCTAGTTTACATAATATTCATTAATACTTTCACAATAATAGATCCAGTCAAGATCCCTCTGTATGTGTAAGGGCATTGAGGGCTACCTTTTGTTTCCATAGTGCAATAATATATGATAAACCCCACTATTTTGGGATTGACATTGTGTTTAAATTCTTGCAGATTAAAGTTGGCTGGAAAGCATGAAGCCGGAAGGGAGTTCCACAAGTGAGGAGTGTGAGAAAAGAAAGTGTTAACATAGAACTTACAGTTACATCTAGCCAATTTTACTGTAAATTGATGAAATCTCAATGCCAGTCTAGTATTGCGCTTGAATCATGAAATCTAAGTACCATAGCGAAGAGCTCATCCGAACAATTGCTATGAAAGTATTTATAGAAAAGACAGAGAGGCAACCTTACGGTAGTGGGAGAGTGACTGAAGACAAGTTGCCAGATCAGGACCAATAGTATTGTTGATTCTTCTTTTGGATTTTATAAAGGAGCTCCAGGTAAATATCAAGAGCATCAGCTTAGATTGGATTTAAACATGTATCAATATGGTGATTTCCTTTCGTCTTTCAATGATAATGTGATTAAACTTAACAGACAATATAAAAGGAACTTACTTAAATAGACAAAACTTGTCTCTGTCTCTCTCTCCCTATATAAATATATATATATTGACCACTAATATTATCAATATCTATCTATCTATCTATCTATCTATATCTATCTATCTATCTATCTATCTCAGTCTTTTCGTATCTATCTATCTATCTATCTATCTATCTATCTATCTATCTACCCCAGTCTGTTCGTATCTATCTATCTATATATATATATATATATATATATATATATATATATGTTGTTTCGTCAGAGTGTTGTTTCATATATTGAAATTGTCATCTTTGATAATGGCTTATGTAAGCCGAAAGCTTAGATTGGATTTAAACATGTATCAATATGGTGTTTTCCTTTCGTCTTTTAATGATAATGTAATTAAGCTTATCAGACAATATGAAAGGAACTTACTTAAATAGACAAAACTTGTCTCTCTCTCTCTCCCTATATATATATATATATATATATATATTGACCAATAATATTATCAATATCTATCTATCTATCTATCTATCTATCTATCTATCTATATATATATATATATATATATATATATATATATGTTGTTTCGTCAGAGTGTTGTTTCATATATTGAAATTGTCATCTTTGATAATGGCTTATGTAAGCCGAATCATTAGATTGGATTTAAACATGTATCAATATGGTGATTTCCTTTTGTCTTTCAACGATAATGTGATTAAGCTTATAAGACAATATGAAAGGAACTTACTTAAAATAAATAGACAAAGCTTGTCTATATTATTTAATGAAACATGCATTTATATATAGTCTTTTACAATTTTTGAAACAATATGATCGGGCACAAATCAAAGACAACAAATGATAAAGTACAGAAAATTACATTTATTGAAAGGTAAAACGATAACATTTTAGGATCTGCAACCATTTAGTCTCAAACATAAACCAAAAATATCAAGAAAAGCCCTAGAATACATGCTCTAGACATCCACCATTCAATTGAAAGTACTGTTGTATCCAAAGTTGATGATAACACGTGCGAATTCCTCCTGCGATGGCTGCATGGAAGGTAACCAGCACTGAGAAGATATTGCCCTAGTAAATGTTGTCCTTGAGACACTCTCAGAGGAAGAAATCTTGTGGGTTTAGGTCAGGTGATTGTGGTGTTCATTCGATTCATCTTTGCGGCTGATGAGTGATGAGACACTCTCCAATCTTTTTACGGAGCCATGCCATGGTAACATTAGCAGTTTGAAGAGGAGCACCATGAAGGTCCTCAGGCTTCTCGAGCTCTCCCCATCTGAGAGCCCGCTCCTTTGTTTCAACTATTGTGAAACACCCTATATATATATATATATATATATATATAAAGAAAGAACAGTAAGATATATAATCCGGTGTTCTTATAGATATTTTTATTTTTACAAAATTTCTTATAGATATTTTTATTTTTAGAAAATAGTGCTCAATGTTTGAATTTTTTATTTTACAAAAATAGTGCTCAATTTTGAAACATGGTTAGAACTGTGTAGCGAAAAAAAACATATTTTAAATCAATTATATATATATATATATATATATATATATATATATATATATATATATATACGCAGTCTTTCGCAATTTTTGAAACAAAGTGATCAGGCACAAATCAAGGACCACAAATGATAGAGGAATGGAAATTATATTTATTGAAAGGTAAAAGGATAAAATTTTTGGATCTGCAACCATATAATCTCAAACATGGTTGGAGCCCTAGAGTACATCATCTAGATATCTGTCGTTCAGTTTAAGGCGTTGTTTAATGCAAAGTTGTTGATAACACGTGTACATTCCTCTTGGTGGATCGCTTGAATATTCTCAGAGATAGCTGCCTTTAATCCAACAATAGTGTAAAGGTTGTCCTGGTAGATGTCGTTCATAAGGAACCCCCAGAGGAAGAAAGGGGCGTTCAGGTCAGGTAAGTGAGGTGCCCATTCCACTTCTTTGCGGCTGATAAGACGCTCCCCAAACATTTCACGGAGCCATGCCATGGTAACATTGGCAATGTGAAGAGGAGCAACATCCTGTGGAAACAACTGGTCCTCCTCACAAGGTCCTCACGCTTCTCAAGCTCTCCACATTCTGAGAGGCAGCTGCTTTGTTTCAACAATTGTGAAACACCCTATATATATATATATATATATATATATATGTGTGTGTGTGTGTGTGTGTGTGTTATGGTCCAGGTCCTTGTACCACGGTGATGGTCCAAGGTAGAACCAATAAAGAAGAACTCGAACACGGATAGGGAATAACACAGATATATTACAAACAGGAATATATACAGAGTGGTAGAATTTTTAGTACAAACAATCAGGTTTAGTAGGGAGAACAATGTAGTCTCGACCAGTATCACTATTCCAATGTCTTGTAGTAATTGTTTGAACGTGACTCTGTTTCGGACTGCCTCTGACTCGACTGACTGACTGGCTTGCTCTGACTGACTGACTGACAGACTCCTGACGGACTTCACTCCAGACTTCAGACTGAACGGTATTTAGTCACCCCTCCCCACGAGGGCATCATGTGGCACGCCCTTTGAACCCGTATAAACGTGTTCAGGGTCGGTTTTCCTTCCCGAAAGAGACTCCGCCATAAACACACACACTTTCTCTCTCTCTCTCTCTCTCACTCTCTCTCTCTCACACACACACATATATATATATTAGCAGGTAAAATATTTAATTCTTGAAAATATATAGCCGAAAACACTCGGATAAAAAGAACATTCGGACAGTTTTTTATATAATTTATCATCTGATGAGAAAAAAATTATTAGATCGCATGAAAAATTGTATAAAAAACAAAAAAGTATTGTCTGTCGTATTCAATGAAATGTGCATGAAAGAAGGATTGCTACCTAAATACACACACACACAAAATAAATATATGATGAAGTGCATACGAAGGAGAGAGGTGATCTGAAATTTTTAAGTTTTAAATTTAATTTTTTTAAAAATTTTGTTTTATTTATTTATATTTTTTACGTATTTTGTTTTACATACGTGTTTTGACTACGCGACTATTTGTCTCTATCCTGATGATGTCTTAAGAAAGTCGGAAGATTGGATCATATAACTTCCGAAACATTCTTTTCCGATAATTTCTGACGAAATTTCCACCTTGTTTGGGAAGTAATATTCATCATTTAAAAAGTTGATCAGCATGTCTATATTTGTCTACATGTATCTGTCTCCTACCACAATCCCCACGTCTAGACCTTTACTACGCTTTCTTTACCTCCTTCTTTCTCCTTTTCCCTCTTCTTATTCTGTCTTTTCACTATTTCTTTATTTTTTTCTTCTGTTTTTCTTTCTTCTTTTCTTCTGCGTTTTTTTATTTAGGCCTGGTTTCTTTTCATTTTATTTTGTCTTATTATCTTGATCGGTTTGAAAATCAATGCGAATAAATCTTAATTCGTAACGTGAAATGATCATAACATTACGTTATTTTAAATTCCTTTTTTGTATATAATATATATATATATATATATATATATATATATATATATATATATATATGTATGTGGGTGTGGTGAGTGTATCTGTGTTTGTCTGTGTGTGTTTTATAAATTAAACAATGTGGAAAACAGTTTTACTGACAACGCGTACGGAGTCAAAAAAATTTTTACACTTTCATTTATCAAACTTTTGTTCGGATTTTATATCCTTCTAACACACACACACATATGTATATATATATATATATATATATAATTATATATATATTTTTGACGAAGTAATATTCATCATTTAAAAAGATATGATATATATATATATATATATATATATATATATATATATATATATATATACATTCATTGATGCATGTTTCATTAAATACACACAATATATGTATATATTATAAGAGATTATAATAAAAACATTTTGAAATCGCTACACAAAAGCTTTCATGTTTCAATAGTATGATTGTAATCCAGGTGGTGGTATGTAACTTCTGATTTAGTGAATTTTAAAGAAATTTAAAACAAAGTGTTACCACTTTTCCGAAAGATAAAAGGGACGCATAAGGTC
>CAHIKZ030000289.1:255000-265000 GCA_903632075.3 Acanthosepion pharaonis
CCTAAGGTTTTACCGGACGAGTATAGCTGCTTACATTTATAAGTTTATTAGTATTATATATATATATATATATATATATGTATGATGCTTTCTGTATCGGGATAGAGGTTCGATTCTTGTCGGAGAACGCATATTTTCTACGAAATTTCTCGAATAATCAGGCCGGTATATGTAATTAATACTGTTTAATTAAAAGCAGTGCATTTACTTAAATAAACTGTATCTATAAAAGGTAACGTATATATAGAATATATATTAAATAATTCTCGGACTTATTCCATTTCGTTATAAGTTGTCATTGTTTACGTTAAAGTACGTTTCGTAAAATCGTTGAAGAGCGTGTGTTAACCCCCTCCCAAAAAAAGTAATTTGAACTTTGCTAACCAGACGTTTCTCTATAGCTGAGTGTTATAGCACATCAATTCAAATGACGGTTTCTGTATTGGAATACAGGTTCGATTTTTGTCGGGGAACGCATATTCTCTGCGAAATTTCACAAATATTCAAGCCGGTAAATGTAATTAATACAGTTTAATTAAAAAAAGAGCATTTACTAAAATAAATTCTATCTATAAAAATAACATATGAACAGAAAAAAATATTAAATTATTGCCGTACTTAATCAATTACATTATATGTTGTCATTGTTTACGTTAAGTTACGTTTCGTGTGCAGATATGATCGATCGAGAAAAATCGTCGTAAATTTGTTATGCTGTTCTACACAACATATTACAATGCATTTAAACACATGGTTCTATTGATAACATTTCCTTCTTTCACATGGTCATGTACAATGTCATAGAACCGCATTACGAATTTACGATCTTCGTCTGCTATTCCGCGACCGTTATCGTCGCATAGCAAACTTCTATGTAAATATAACAAGATGTCATCGTTGATGGTGAACATCTCTGTTGTAGTGTCTATCTAGCCACTCTGAAGATGGCTCATGTGAGTCGAAAGCTTAGATCGGAGAATAGCTTAATAAAAAATATCCAAGAGTTGTACAGTTTTGTCTTTATTTTCTCCCGAAACTAAAGTCACTATACGATACTTAGAACGGCTCCTGATCAAACATAATAGACATTTGTTTTATTTAACAATATATGTTTGAATAATGATCTTTTGCTCAATACACTATATATATATATATATATATATATATATATATATATATATATATATATAGGTAGGTTTCAACTTTGAAAGTAAAGTCCGATGATCCAGAGCCTTTTAAAAAGGCTGTAGTGAAATAATTTATTACATGGAACCTTAAAGTTGTCTGTTTTATTCAAGCATATATGCTCTGAATTTACATTGAGCTTCTCAGAGATATCATCCTCCTTGGATCTACCCACGGATTACCTAGTTTTGCATAAATATAATATAATATAATATAATACAATATAATATATATATATATATATATATATATATATATATATATATATATATATTTAATTTTTTATATATATATTAATTTTTCTTTGTGTTCGAACAAGCGTTTTCTTTTTGGGACACAGAGTGTGTAGAAACTGTCCGTAATATATATATATATTTATATATATATAAATATATGAATGAATGACAATAGAAAATTGATTATTGCTGACGCGTTTCGTCCAATGTGGACTTTTTGAAACGCGTCAGCAACTCTACAGTTTTCCTATTTTCATTTATATTTATAAATATTGTCTTTTCTACAGGTTAACGAAAATTTTCATATATATATATATATATATATATATATATATATATATATATATATATATATATATAATTATTATTATTAAAAAAAAATTATAACATAAGTATGTTATAAAATCACTACAAAAATAGCCATTTTGTTTCAACACACTCGGTGTCTTATCAAGTGATGATGCTGAAGATAAAATAAATGGTTTTCCATTGTATAACATACTCATGTTATAATTTTTTTTATAAATAATAATTATATCTGCTCTACTTTGTGTTGAGCACTCTTTTAAGAATAGTAAATGTTGGTTATTGGAATTCATTCCATATATACCAATTATATATTTGGATATATATATATATATATATATATATATATATATATATATATATATATATACAAGTTAAATAAATATACATATATCCATAATTACAGACATACGAGAATCGCAGAAGATTCTCAGCTTTACTTTCCAAATTCTGATCATGTGATCGAACAGCATAAGAGCACCTCGGTGGGGGGGGTGAAATCTTCACCATGTCCTCGGAAAAGCGAAAAAGCCACTTTGATGCAATGGCTGACTGAAAGCCAAAAGAAACAGAGAGGACAATAAAAGAACAGATATTAGGAAGATAGACAATAAGGATAGTCATTGCAGTTAAATCTTTGAAGTTTGTAGTTGACAGAAAAACCGGTATCAGAAAGAGAGAAAAAACTTT
The DNA here is from genome assembly GCA_903632075.3 of Acanthosepion pharaonis. NCBI lineage: Eukaryota > Metazoa > Mollusca > Cephalopoda > Sepiida > Sepiidae > Acanthosepion > Acanthosepion pharaonis. The sequence goes on from CAHIKZ030000289.1 coordinate 257,418, forward strand.
TAACATAGACCTTATGGTTACATCAAGTAATTTTCAGCAGTGAAATTATAAGATTTAGCTAACAAGCTAGTATTGCGCGTAAAAATGCGTCAAAACCAGTTATTAACGAGGAGAGATTATCAGAACAATTACTGCGACACACACACACGCACATACATGCACACACACACACACATATATATATATATTTACAAATCATGAATTATTCACACAAAAACAAATGCAAAGGTTAATGATTTAATTGGCGAGAAATCCATCGTCGCAAACAATACAAATAATATACAAAAACCTCCGAATCCGTTATGAATGAAAAGATCCTTGTTTCTATAAATTTCTGCCGTATTAGTTCTTATTTTTACTACAAGCTTTCGTCTGTTCCTACAGACATCTTCAGGTATAGAATAGATGTTGTTCTTGTTTTTTCTCTCAGTAATAAGAGGACAACGAAAATATATGTATTGTATATACATACACATTTCACACACACACACACATATATATATATTTATATACATACACATTTTACACACACACATACATATATATATATTTATATACATACACATTTTACACACACACACACACATATATATATATTTATATACATACACATTTTACACACACACACACACATATATATATTTATATACATACACATTTTACACACACACACACACATATATATTTATATACATACACATTTTACACACACACATACATATATATATATTTATATACATACACATTTTACACACACACACACACACACACACATATATATATATGTACTTTGATTGATGTAAAAGTTTTAGGACACGATGTTTCAAGAGTTTGTTCAATCGTCAGACATCTCAACTTTTTAATCAGTTTGTCTGACGATCGCAAATAGAGTGAAACCCAGGGTAAAAAAAACTCACATCGATTCAGCTAAATATGTTAGCTCTATCACTGATATTGAGCACTTTACAATAAGTACCGCTCATATATAATATATAAATAATATATACAAAAAATTGCAGCTCTGCATCTATCTATCTATCTATCTATCTATCTATCTATCTATCTACATACATATTTTATACACACACACACACACACACACACACACACACACACACATATATATATATATATATAAATAGAGTGTCACCCGGATATATGAGAAAAACGGATATAAGAGAGATTTTATCTGGTCCCAAATTAGAGCCTGTGTTAATGTATATAAAATAGACCAAACGAAGAGAAAGAAACCCGGATATAAGAGACTTCTCCGGTCCTGACAACTCTCTTATATCAGGTTACTCTATATATATATATATATATATATATATATATATATATATATATATATATATTTAGGGTATCCATAAAGTCCGAGTGCAGTTTAAAAATTATAACTTTATTTGTATTTGTGATAGAAATAATCTGTAAAAAATGTTATAAAGTTTAATGTACCTATTTTAAGTATAGCTAAAATAACTAAATGTGATTTAGGCATTACAAAAAATCAGTTGGCAAATGTTTTCCGTGAACTGCAAAAATCGTATTTTTTTTTGTATTTGCTAATGATAGAGGACATGTGGAAACTTAAATAAAAGTTCCATAAAACCATACAAAATATAGATTTACTTCTTTCTAATCCTTTTTACAAATTATTTCTATCGCAAATACAAATAAAGTTATAATTTCTTTAAAGTAGACACGAACTTTATGGCCACCCTGTATAAACGCATTATGAATTGGACAAACTCCGCCAATTATTTTAAGACATTTTTTATGTTTATACGTTCTTTGTATAGATACAAGTATTTAAGTAAACGCTCTGCTTATAATAAACATATATATAAGTGATTATAATAAAAAAACATTTATCTATCATTTTGAAATCGTTACACTAAATCTTTCATGTTTCAAAACTGTACGTCTGAAGAAGTACAATCAGAGTATTGAAATCTTATAAAAAAATATAATAATAATATATTGCTCTACTTTGTATTGAGCAATCTGTTTTTTAAACATTTTCAGAACAGTGGATTTTTAAAGTCCATCTGTTCTTAATCACATTTGATATATATATATATATATATATATATATATATATAAGGTTGGTTTCGATGCAACCAAAAAATACTATTTTTTAAAAGTGCTCAATACAAAGTAGAGTAAATAAAATTTATTTAAAAATTATAACATAAGTATTTTATAACATCATTACAAAAATAGCCATTTTGTTTCAACACTTCTAGTGTCTTGTCAATTGACGGTGCTGGTTGTAAAATAAAAAGTTTTTAAAGAGTTCAAACCAACCACTACCCATACTGGGGGGAAATATTTTTATGCAAGATGTAATGGTCAATCAAATTACAAGTATATGATAATTCAAATAAGGCGACAACGGGCCCTAGATACAATTTATTAATGCTTTAAAATTAATATTAGACTCTATTGGAAATCCGGATAACTAACTAATATCCAGTTTATTGTGAAATTAAAAATAAAAATTACGTATATTAAACTATAAAAATAACTGTGGATCAAGTTTAGAAACTTACAAAATTATTCAAATCAAAGGAATGAGCTCACTGTTAACTGTAGGCATAAATTATCTTTTAACTTGCTTTATATTGTGAATCTATAACTTTTTTCCTTAAATTTTTAATTATTATCTACCTTTATTTGCTAAGATTTCATTATAAAGTAGATTATTTAATTAATATTGAACAGTTGTAACTCTTACTGAATTAATCTTACATAGACACTCAATTTAATATGCCTATTTTTGTAAGGATGTTTGTTTGTACATGAGTATATTTGTTTCTACTCCTGTTCTCCATGGGCGTACTTTTCTAGGTACTTGTTTTTATGTTTGTGTTTATATGTGCTCATTTTTTATGTCCATTCGCATCTGTTCGTATATGGGTGCCCATGTTCGTATATATTTTTATATATATTTTATTAATTGATATTTTTATTGATATGCGCTTGTGTATATATGTATATTATTTATATATGATTTTACATGCATTGGTGTGCCTAATATGTGTTGCCTCCATTGGAACTTCTCTCACCAACGTCGAATTTAACTGATAAATTGTTACTTGGATATGAATAGTAATAATAATATTATAATAATGAAATAATGTGTATTTATATGTATATTTATATTTATTTTATGTTTTTATAGCCTAAAATCCGTCTTTCTATTTCCTATTTCTTAATTTACTTGATAAAAAGTATTCATTTATTTATATATATGTATGTGTTTTTATGTTTTGTATATGTATGTTTATATATGTATTTTTATATATGTATATGTATATATGTATATATATAAACTTTGATATCGACTGAATATATAGAAAGATTTTTTAAAGATATCTCAATTTGCCTTTATAAAATATATTTAAATTGTAAGAAGATTTTATGGATACTCTGTATATATATATATATATATATATATATATATATATATATATATATATATATATATATAATTATTTATTTAAAATATGATTCAAACACGCCACATAACAGATCTCATGTTTCAAAACAAGAGCCGAAAACTTCAATATAATTATTTGAATTAAATTGAATTAAAGTAAGCTCTGTTCCATCTTCAAGCGAAATTTTTTTTGAATAACTTATTTGAAATTTACGTGTTATAATAGCATATTCATTATTGAAATCAAAATTTCTATGGTAATGGCTAGAGCGATTGTTTTAAATAAAAGGGGTGTAAAGGTATTAATAATTTGTATCAGTATAGAGTTACATTTACAGATGTCAAGTCAGGATAAGGTTGGGGTGTCTAAATTTAAAACGGAAGATGATTTCGCCTAGTCTGGTTTACGTGTCTATGGAGATTTATTTATTTTTTATTTTATTTATTTTTGAAAAGAAAGGTATAAAAAAAAAAAATATATAATATTCGTTTTGATGACTTCATAAAGGGTTATCTTTTTTGTAGGGTATTTAAACTATTTATTAGGACAATGGATTTTAAAATTATTTTATTGTTTGTTTGTTTTTATGCTAATTATTCAATGAAAAATTTGATGATGTCAGCAAAAAACCATTAACTCATATATATATTGTTTATAAGGGATGGACAAAATAATTAGAAACTTAATAATTAAGAAAATTTATTTAATATAGAGTTTGTCCTCCTTTAGTCCCACAGACAGCTTTATATACGTCTAGAATGGAATATATATATATATGATATATATAGGAATGGGCAAATTTATTCTTCCATTAAACATTTCCAGCTCTTTACGACACGACGGTGGAAATCTCACCATGATCAATTTGTCAAATGAGACCACAAATGTTCAATAATATGGATATCTTGAGATTGGTGATGATCATGTGTTCTAGCTCACTCACCTTTGAAAAATGCCAAGAAACCCATGAGCGGTATGTATTGGAGCATTATCGTCTTGAAAGATACAGTCACTATTGGGGAATAAAGTGTGGCCATTGGATGAACATGATCTCCAAAAAATTTGAGGTAATCTTTGGTGTTGATTGTTGACCATGCTAGATAAACTATTGACTGAGAAATTTCCATGATATGGCGGCTCAAACTATGTTTGATCCACCTCCATGCTTCACTGTTGAACAAAGAAGGCATGCCTGGGGGAGAGTCTGCAATTGGGATTGTTTGCTGCCCTAGTAGACGGGTATCCTCGAACCAAGTGGCCACCTATATATAAAATGGATATATATATATATATATATATATATATATAAATCTATATATATCTTCTGTTGAATCTGCACATTAAAGGTAAAGCAGAATGTTGCGAGGAAACCAAGAGGCCTCACAACAGCACTTTGAGAATTGCAGCCTTATGGAGCTTTCGGTGAGAACCATTTTTTTAGAAACTAAACTACAGATGGTTATTCAACTCAGCAGTCAAGGTGGCCAAATTGTCCGATGATTTTCAGACATTTCCTTTTCAATTCACGTTGCCATGTCAGTAAGAACCCAGTCTGGCCTGAATTGCTACGGTTAGTTAAAGGGGAAGTAGAGGTTTCATGAATTGCAGGGTGTTCTTGATATGGGAATGAAAAACCAAACAAGCAACCTTAGTGATCAAGCTCCTGCCATTCGAGCAAACAAGCCAATTTTCGAACTCAGAGAGGTCATATATATATATATATATATATATATATTATATAAAAATAAATATAAATACATATATACATACATAAATAAACGTATTTGTAATAGATAAAATTGTCAAAACGATGTGACAGAATTAAAATTATCCATCTAATAAAATATTTGAAATATATGGAAAAAAAAAACTGTTCAATTGTTTTTTTCCAAGATTTTTCAGATATATATATATATATATATATTGACATATTTTTATATAGAATCACTGAAAAACCCTTTGAGTTATTTAGAAAAAAAAAAAAACAACATTTATTATAATTTTATATATATATATTTTCCCAAATTGATGAAGGAAATATCATTCAGCCTTCAGTAATGGTACCAACATTCATACTCTGGCTTCCCTTCACAGACCATTCAAGAACTATGAAGAAAATAGTCGAATTTTAAAAAGAGGAACAGTAACAGCCTCATCAATGGTGTCAACAAAAAAGAAGGATCATTTTAACTCTTAGAATAAATACATATTTTTTGTTTCGGTACAATAGTGTTATAAAACCCCAGATAAACAAGTAAGATATTTAATCATATCTGGTGAACGAAAATTCAAAGCTCAATCTAACAGTTGAACAATTTTGGTGTTTCACAAGGGGTTAATTTTAACCATATATATATATATATATATATATATATATATATATATATATATATATATATTGATAAGTTTTATTAAAACAAATGAAAAAAAATCTGCAGTTAAGTATTTTATTTAATTTTTGCTTGTGTTCTTATAATTTTCTTCTTGTCTGGACATAAATTATATAGAAATTAAAAATGCTTTCGTATGTCAAAAAAGTGCCGACGGTTATCTTTTCAGCCATTATCAAGGATGAATTTTATTTTTATTTTAATGATATGGTTTGAGGCAATGTATGTATCTGGAGTTATAGGAATGTAGGAGATTTTCCAAACTGTGGGCAGACTTTATGATATGTTCAGAGTAAATATTATTGAGTCCTTTATTTTTTTTTTTTATTAATAATAATATTTAGAGAAATTATTTTTAACCTTTTAACATTGAAGATAGAATATTATATGTGTATTAAAAAATGTTGTGGATAACTTATCATCCTTGATAATGGCTAAAAAGTGCCATATTTAGAAAAACATTTGTATATAAATACTACATTTGTATATTGATTTTGAATGTTTGTGTAATTTTTATGAGTAATATGCCTTGTCCTTTAAAGGACTTGATTCAATCTAAGAAAATGTTCTTTTGTTTTCAAATTATATTTGCGTGCTCATATGGGAAATATTTATAAACAAAATATTGATGAATGTCTTTACAAAATTTTTTCCCATGTTAGTTTAAAATAAAATCACATATTCTTCCAAATATGGAGAAAATTTTTTCCATAGTTGAAATTACACTTCTTACTTTCAACAGATTAGAACGGAAAGCAACAAGATTTTGGATATAATGAACAAAACATGAAATTCTTCAATGTATTTTTTCTCCGTTTTTTTTTCTTTCATCATTTTATAAGTTTCTAAAATTGATGCAAATTACATTTTAGAGCTGAATATATTTCCATTTTTAACAAATAATCAATGGAGGAATTAATTAGTTATCCTGATTTTCAAAAATAATTTAATTTTTTGAAGAATGCACCCAACAGAAAATAAAAATACTTGAAATTTGTATTTTACTGAGAAAACCAGGCAAAATCTGAAAAATGTTATAAAGTTTAATGAACCTCTTTTTTAACTAATAGTTTTAAATGTTAATGCTGATTTGAAGGCATTGAATAAAATCAAAGTTGGCTAATGTTAATGTCTCAAATGTTGTAAAAATAGAGAATTAAATGTTTATATAAATGATGGAGGACATGATCAAATTTAAATAAAATTCAATAAAAAAATGAAAAAATATAGATGAAACTTTTTTCTAATCCTTTTGAACAATTATTTAATATCAAAATACAAAAAAAGTTATATGATTTTTAAAGTGAACACTAAATCTAAACATTTTGTATAATTCAGAAAAGCATTATTAAATTGTAAAATCAAAGGACAAATGTACAAGTTATTTGAGAATATTATATATTCGTATTTTAATTGGACACATATATCTTATGTAAAAAACCAAACCAAGGGGTAGTAGGGTTTTAGAACACAACATTTGCAATGGTCCAATGAAAGAAAAGAAACCAAGATGTGAAAACAAAATGGCTGAAAATTTTATGGATGTTATAGTGATATTTCAATAATTTTAAAAAATATTAAAAAAAAATACTCGTTTGGAAAAAAAAAACCTCAGATAACTCAACTAAGAGTTATGTTAAAAAAATCTTTTCTTGGAGAGAAAGGAAAAAATGATGGGAAAATTAAAAAAAAGAAAGAACTAAAAACATCCGAATAAGGGACAAATAAATCATTCAGTGCAATCAAGTCA
>CAHIKZ030000289.1:270000-340000 GCA_903632075.3 Acanthosepion pharaonis
CTCACTTAAAATTTTGAAAAACTTAGCGTTCCGTCTTTGCACGTTCCGAGATTGTACACAACCGTCAATAATAGCACATATTAAAAAAAAACATATTCAAAAAAACATCTTTCGGTCGACAAACAATTATTTCGTCTTCAAGTTTTTGATTTTATAAGGAAAACATATGCCTGACGATGAATAAAGGATTATTCGGAAGTACTTGCATTAAAAAAATATATATATAAACTGGAAACAACAGACAACAGTTTTATAAATGAGGATCACGTCACTCTATGGATTAACAGTATTTTAATGCATACATTATACACTACTAGCGATGGATGTCGCCAATAATACCATTAATATTGCTGATTGATTCTAAGCGTGATTATTTCTTTGTATATAAATTATATATATGCTAATGTTTTTATGTTTATATATATATATATATATATATATATATATATATATATATGAAGGTTGTTTTAAGCCAAATTGCTGGTTTTTCAGTGGTTTGTTGATAAGAAGGCATTTAAGGCAAGCAGGTTTACTGGGAGAGTGCTCAATATTGAAGATAGAGAGAGTGAGATTACCACTCATCAAAAAAGATTAAAACAATCTTCTGACGTGTGGTTACATCCATATGTAGACACGAAACTTCGAAGTAAACATGAGTTAAGTGGAAAGAACTTTTCATATGAAGTCTGTACCGGGTGTAACAGCAAAATTGCCCAATTCGTGTAAAAGCAAAATTTTCCATTTGTGGAATTAAGCTTTGAACCGTTCTATCTTAGAAATGATTAAAGATATCTTACTGGAATTCTCCGAGGTTGTTATAACATTATTGGCCTCTACTTTGAGCAATAACAATGTATAATTACTCTCCAAACTTAGCAGAAGAATTGAGGGATAAAATCGATAATAAATGAAAAGTTCATCATTAATTAATCATGCCTAAGTATCAGAAATTTTGTTCATATATATATATATATATATATATATATATATATATATATATATATATATATATATATATAAGATATATTTGTAGGTACAAATTTAATGATCGAAATAAAAGTGTAAAATTTAATATTACAAGACATATTAAAACAATATTAAATAATAAAAAAAAAACTCAACAACAAGGTGGGGGGAACAACCGGTTTCGCTCCCGCTCATCAGGCTCCCACAGGAGATTCAAAATTAAAACAGAGAAATGTACAATAAGACTAGGTGGAAAAAAAAATATATATATACAAAAAGGAACTAGAGGCAGATGACAGCGAGTCATATATATATATATATATATATCATTCGCAGACAGTACTGTTTCGCTGTATCACAACACCTCAGTGCGACTAGACAACCGAATGCCTCAAGCCCAGCCCGAAACTCAACCGATTTGGTGTCAGTCAGAGCTCCTACCACTGAGCCATCTTCACTCGACAGAACGAATCTGCCAAATCTAGCGTATTGTTTTTACAAACATAAACAAACGCCAAGCAGCCATAGTGCTCCATTCATTTTACTGAAGAGCTTCGCATTTACGCGGGTGACCGTTGTTTTTAGAATTAGCTTGTCGTTCAACAGTGCCCATCCACACTTTTTGAACGGCCCAATACAGAGACCTGATGCACAACACGCTACAAGGTCCGCAAACAACCTCCCGCAGGTTTTGAATTCAGAGTTTTCTTTTCTCTTAGACCAGTTGCTATCCAAGGCTATAGAACCTGGTCTGTCCTGCTATTTACCCATAGCTGGAAGGAGAAGATCATTCTTACCTTTCCCAAGGGTATTAACGCATAAGTGAATGTAATGGATTCCTCAATCCGTGCCGCTATCCATTACTCCACCGTCCAATTAAATATATATATATATATATATATATATATATATATATATATATATATATATATCACTCGATGAATGTTATGATCCTTGTTTTTAATAATCATGAGCTGTATAAGGTCTTTTTTAATATGCAAGTACTTTCAACTGTACATACAGTCATCCTCAGGCATGGGAATTATTTTCTTTTTAGTAATATCCAGGTAGCATACGAGACGAAAAAATTAAATTAAATGCGAATCGAATTTTTTTTAAATGTGTTATTGTTAACGGATACAAATTTTGAAGCGTGCAGTCGCAACGCTAAGATTGAATTTTTTTAAAATTTAAGACAGTGCGTTTTTTTACTAATATGGCAATTTGAGAATTTTTTTCCTGTAGAAGTTTATCGGGTTTATAGATTAACGAAACTTTAAAATTTTGTCAGGAAGGGATTTCGCTATTTTATATCATTAACTTTACTAATCTACTTTTTGTATGAATGATTCATTGTAATATAAATTGAACTGCACCACATATAATTGATATATATATATATATATATATATATATATATATATATATAAATATAATCCATCATTAATTTGGAAATTTAAAGGCCTTGATAAACCAATCACATTATTGGTCTTGTATATAAACATATGCAAACAAAATAAATCTTTGCTTTTTGCCTTGATAAAGTCCCTCAGCGGATGAATCACGTTCACTACGAATAGTTTTTCCTCTTGTCACAATAGCACATTTAAAAAAAAAAAACTTATTTCGATTTGCATTTAATTTTTTCGTCTTGGATGCTACCTGAATTTTACCAAAGACAAAATAATTTCCATGTCTGACGATGACTTGAAAGTACTTGTGAAAGACCTTATACAGTTTATAATTTTAAAAACAAGGATCATATCATTCATCAAGTGATTTGTAGTTTAATGCACCTTTAAAAATTTTTTTGCGAACGGATTTCGCCATTTTATATCATTAACTTTACTAATCTACTTTTTGTATGAATGATTCATTGTAATATAAATTGAACTGCACCACATAATTGATATATATATATATATATATATATATATATATATATATATATATATATATATATATATATATATATATATGTGTGTGAAGCAATTTATGAATGTTATATAATATCTATCTCACGCACGGTGAACACGAGACCTGGCTTCTTTTAATATTTCCCTGTTTTCTAGCAAGATTAATGCTCGACAAACGTACATATAAGTTTTAGATCAAAATAAAAATTCTTTTTCGTTTTTCATTCAAAATACTCAAATTTTAGGAATACGTTTTCACAACATCGCCCACGTGACGACGACGTGATCATATTTAAACGGAACGCTGATCTTATAAAAGATTTCAATTATCTGTTTGGATTGGTATTGCTTTTATGTCCATCGTGTTTTTCATGTTGAATTGTATATGGTCTATGTTAATTATGTTTTATGAATATGTCCTGAAGATGGTCTATTAGACCGAAACGTCCGACGTTGACATTATATTAACATTAAAACAGCATAATTGCATCTTAGTATTTTTGTTTGTTTTTTCCGTATATTTTTCTTCATACTGTCGGATCTATATCCATATATTTGCTTACACACACACACACACACACACACACACACACACACACACACACACACACACACACACTCACACACACACACACACACATATATATATATATATAATCCATCATTAACTTGGAAAAGGTATGAATCCATCTCTTCTCATCCCAGCTATGGGTAAATATCTGGTTAGACAGGGTCCTATAGCCTTGGGTGGCAGCCGGTCTAGGAGAAGGGCAAAACCTAAGCAGGGTCGTTTGGGGACCTTATGCCCATGCTGTGGACCGGTTCTCTGTATTTGGCTCATCCAGAATGTCTGGTCGGTTCTCCACAAAGACTTCACCACTAGAATCAAATGATTCGTGCTGGCAGTCGATTTCATAATTACATAATATTTTTTATACCAGAACAATATTAAGAAAATTTTGTTTACATTAGAATACCATACATAGCAGATATGAATGTTTCGTGAATCGGCAGAGAGTGTGTGTTCAAAAGACACTAATCGGGCTATGTTTGACTGCAGGTTCTACATGCACGAGCGGTTAGGCACGTCAGATCCACAGGGGTGCAGGTTCGAATCCTGCCGAAGGACACATATTTCTCGAATATTCAAACCGGTCGATGTAGTTGGTTAAAAAAATACTGTTTAATTAAAAAAAAAACAGAACTTCTACTCGAATGTGAGTATCCATCAAACAAAATAAATTAAAAATATGTCGGATTTTTATCCATATATATATATATATATATATATATATATATATATATATATATATATATATATATATATATATATATATATATATATATATATATATATATATATATATATATATATATATATATATATATATATATATATATATATATATATATATATATATATATATATATATATATATATATATATATATATATATATATATATATAATATTGGGAAAACTAGTAATTGCTGACGCGTTTCTAGCAATGTGGACTTTATCAAAGCAAAACGAAATGAATTTAATTGAACAAGGTAACTAATTCATTTCGTATTTTGCTTTGATAAAGTCCACATTGGGCGAAACGCGTCAGCAATTACTAGTTTTCCCATTGTCATTTTTATTCATAAATATTGTCTTCTCTACTGGTTAAATGGGAGAAATATATATATATATATATATATATATATATAATCCATCATTAGTTGGTAGTATTATGAAGTATATTTCATATATGTGGAGAAAGTTGGTGTGTATCACCCTCTTCCATTTGCATCCTTGTAAAGTCTTTGAATAAGCGGAAGTTGACACTTTTAGAACCGGAAGTACGTATCTCCACCATAAAACAGCTGATATTGTGTTTCACTGTTAATAAATTCAGCACCGCCGTATGATGTATATGCTTGTGCGTGATCTGTCCGAAATGTAAACAGCTCTTTTGAAGGTCGCGAGAAAAGTGTCCAGGAAATCCGTTGTAAAAGATTCGTTTTCAGGAAGGCTCCCCTGCCAGCAGAATATTAGCGTCTTAAAGGAAAAAATTTAGATCTAGGGGATTCAACTGCCTATTCCGTCACGTTTTTTTTTTTTTTATTTTTTTTTATTAGCACTCCAACCGTTTCTTCCAGACTTGTCTCGCTACATCATCTGTAGTTTTTCAAAAAGCTAAAATCGCCGTCAAAAACGCACGCTGTGGTCGTGATTAAGGAGAACGTTAATCGGCATATCTTTCAAGGCTGTTTCAAAAACTGAAAATGACTGTAGAATGTGCAATTCTAAGAAAATTATTTAAAATAGAAACATGTAGTCAGTGCAATAGTTATTGGTATAGACCGTGAAGTCGGATAGCCGAGTTCAAATTCATACTTCGTCAGATGCTTTCACTTTTGCACAAATGACAAAGGCATGAAACCATCTTTACTCACACCACCCCAGCTAGTGGTTAAATAGCAAGGTAGACTGGACTCTATAGCCTTTGGTGGCAACCAGTTTCAAAGAAGGAAAACTCTGAATTTTAAACCATGGAGAAGGAAAGAACTCTGATATATATATTCCTAGGAATGTCAGTTCATAGATTATAAAGAAACATGATCCGTGGAGAGCCATGACCGCCCACGTGATGATTCGACATGGCTGGGTAGATATAATTCTTGAGCATTGGTTAACAATCAACCAAGGAGGACAACTCCGTATTCAGAACCATGAAGAATGAAATAGGAATCCATTCCAATATTTTTACAACAATGCTATGTCAGTTCAAAAATAATGAAGAAAAGGAAACAGTGGAGAGTCATGATCGCCTACATCCCGGATTATCAATCCGAAATTCCAAAACTTTTATCCTTGTTTTCGTGTGAGGAAACAATTCCCAATGTCCAAAGCATTTTTGTAGTATATATATATATATAGATAGATAGATAGATAGAGAGAGAGAGAGAGAGAGAGAGAGAGAGAGAGAGAGAGAGAGATTTGAACAAAATGACATAGATAGATCTGAACAGACTGGAATAGGTATATAGATACGAACAAATTGAGATTAGATAGATAGATAGATAGATAGATAGATAGATTATAATAAAAAGAAAGAACAGTGAGATATATAATCCGGTGTTCTTATTGATATTTTCATTTTTACAAAACAGTGCTCAATATAAATTTACAGAGCATAAATATTAGGAATTAACTGATTTAAAAATATGGTTTCTTCGCTACACAGAAATTACCATGTTTCAAAAACTGAAGCTAAAAACTTCAAATTTAATTATATAATTGAACCTTTCTATTTGTTTGAAAGCTTCATCTTCAAGCGAATATTGAACTCCAAATTTCGCTTGAAGATGAAACAGAACTATAACAATATGTAACAATACATACATACATACATATATATATTGTTATTTTGTTTAAATGTTATATTTTGATGGATACTCATATTCGAGTAGAAGTTCTGTTTTTTAATTAAACACTACTTTTTTTTTATCCATGTACCGGCCTGAATATTCGAGAAAATCATGTCAGAAAAATATGTGTCCTCTGGCAGGATTCGATATATATATATATATATATATATATATATATATATATATATATATATATATATATATATATATATATATATATATTATCGCTCGTATATATATATATATTTACATATATATATATATCTTTACATATATATATATATATATATATATATATATATATATATATATATATATGTATATACACACACACATACACGTACGTACATATATATATATATATATATATATATATATATATATATATATATGAACTCATGTAAATAATTCCGAAGCATATGGAGGCAATTTGTATATTATTTTCAGGCATGTCGGCCAAACGATAGTGTTGGGTGTGGAATTAGATTTTTCCGAATTCTAGGTCAATATGTCGGCTTGGTTCTCCGCCTTCCCCCATCTCCGCTGAAAAATCCAACTTTTCATTCTTGCGTTACAAATTTTATAAACGCCCCACATTTGTGTCCGCATTTGCAATCATCGCAGGCCGTCATCGGGACATATTGGGAATTTGTACGTCTCCGCCTCATATCGATATTTGTGTAAATGCTTAAAATTTCCACACAATAGAAGCCGCGAGAGCCACCCAAAGTGAAGGATTCCGTTTGAACGGTTATGTAGAATTAAGTGCGATATATATTAAAGAGTCGACAGTAGAAAGTTAAGATTATGAAGATAAAAAGGACAGCAAACGATTGAACCGTAACTTGAAGAGATTAAGATCTTAGTGTTCAGGGAAGTACCCACTCAGGAGTGAAATGGTAGTCTGAGTAGATCTCTTTTATTTTAATTTAAAATATATATAATACTACTACTACTACCACCAAATTTATTCAAAATACTGCTACTTACTTGGGTGCCATGTGTTTTCCTGGGTATGACGATAGACAACATTCCGCAGCAATGCTTCTGACCGGGAGATTAAAGTATTTGAAAAGCGTGGAAACACCTCTTAAATGCTGTTATACGCAGGTCTACTTTGACCTGGGTGGTAGTACCTGTTAGGGTCCCAGCTATTGTCAAATAGTGAATCCCTAAACTAAAATCAACAGTACATTTTTTATAATGAAATGAGCAACAATATAATTTTTCTAGCAGAATGACAATCAATACTAAAAAAATATAAAAATACATTTTTATAATAAAATTACTAACAAGACATTTTATATTGATTTTCTAAGCGTAACTTAGATGTGGTACAAGGTCAAATGTATATGAGCACTCGGTAAGGATCGAACTCACAATTCAGTCGAAGTGCCCTACTGATTTTCTAAGCGTAGCTTAGATATGGCAAAAGGCGGCATGCGTGGAGCACCCAGTAAGGATCAAACTCACTACTCAGTTGTAATTGTTCTAGTGAGACAAGCTTGTTAACCATTACAAAACATCGAAGTGCCCAGCAATACATTTTATGATCTACAATCTAAAAAAATAAAAATAAAAAAATAAATAAAAATACACAAAATAGCTTTACCCTGAAAGTGTAAAATTATGTACAAAATATTTAGATTTCGATATTAAATAACCCATAAAGGTGTTGATATGCCGCTAAACAAAATCAACCAACAATACGTGTTGCAATCATCTCTCTTTTCGTTTCCTGATCGTCTTGGCTGAAGAATTTCCGCAGGAGGCTGCCGTTACTTTCTACCGTAGACTGGTTGCCAGCCAAGGCGATATACTGTGGCCTGTTGTTTAACCCATAGCTGAGGGAGAAGAGATGAGCGTGAATGTCACAAACTCGACTGAAATTTGAACTAGGTTCTCTGATTTGCCATTCCGAGCCAGTATCAGTAACACCAACCACACATCCAAGTTTACAGTACCTGGTATTCCCAAGCGGTCACCCATCTAGGTACTGACCAGGCTCGATGTTGCTTACCCTAAGTCTGATATGACCGTAAGCTACTACTACTGCTACTACTACCTCTACTAAAAAAAGGGCTAGCCACTGGTATCTGCGGATGCCCGTTTACTTGGGCGTCTAGACAATCCCTGTCGCAGACGCCTGTTCAGGCACATTTGTTCAACGCCCACAGAGCACACCTGAGGTTTGTACTGCAACTATGCTGAGCGGACCTTGGTTATAGTTTCCGGGAAAGATTATCACGTCTTATCTGGCGTGATTAACAGTGTGAGCAAGGTAAGTACGCTCAAAGCTTCGGTCACGATGACTTATGATTTTGTGCTAGCACAACCATTAACGGCTCTCAAAGAGTTTCCTCTAGCGAATTTCACTCACAAAACTTGGTTTAACCCGTGCTGTGGCCTTCAGGCACTTTCCAAAATGTGTCGCATGCTAGGATCGCCTACCCCACATCGATAACGGCAAGAAATAACCTTCCTGACAAATCGACCATGATGAGAGTCGGTCGAGGGCTTACTCTCAATAGATCGCAGTGTGGTGGCTGCTCTACTAAGTAAGACACCCCGTGCCTGAAGTCAAGTGGTCTACGAGAGATCCCTCGTCTCACGCTCCACGGAGGTGGGGATCAAAATTTGACGGCGACGGCAAAATCCCGCCTGTCGCGGATGTCAAATCGGGTGGCCCATTCGCGGACGCCGCCACGTGCAAGGCGACAACAGCCGAAGTAGCGGACGCACACGGCGACGACGAGCGCCACCGACGCGGACCACGACGACCGCAACCGCCCTAGCGACGACGACACCCGCTATGGCAGGCTCCAGCGGAACGAAAAAAGAGACGCTTCGTAATACCGTGACGGCACCGGTCGCGGTTCCGGCTTAGAGAGCTTTTCAGCCGTTATCGCGCGGAGGCAGCGTGGCACCGCCGCTCGTTCGAGCGAGCACGCGAACCGTTGCTCCGATCCCGCGGTTCCTCTCCTCGTACTGGACGGGATAGCCGTGGCCACGGCCGACGTAACACACGTGCCGATCGGTAGATAAAACTAACCTGTCTCACGACGGTCAGAAAGCAAGCATTCTCACTACTCGGCCATGTATCCACCACCACTACTACTATTAGTAGTGGTAGGCTCACTTGAATTCAAAAGCGACTCCGAGTCATTGCTGAAGAAGAATTATCCCCCGACCCCCAAACTCTTTCTCACGGGTGCGATGTGGTGAGCCTTTTACTGTTCTGTCACTACTTCCATGGAAAGTGCTTGGAAAAACGACATACCTTGGTTCCGCCATGTCTAATCTTTACGGCTAGGATCCGCCATGCGACTTGTATTGTCCAGCAAATCACTCAAACAGTATCTTCTCGCGAAACACTGCCCCGGGGGACAGACTCGTAGAGCAGATGTCGGCAATCAACAGCACACGTCCCACAGGTGACACGTCAAGCAATTTCCAATGGCACACAGCCGCTAATGACATCACGACGACTGAACCAATAACTGCTACAACGCAAAGAAGATATTTAGCTGTTTCAATTTTATTATATACTAAAGTATATATATTATATATCAGTATTTAAAATATATTATAGAACAGGTATATTGATTTTGATTTGTATAAAAATACGTATGCTGTTGGCACACTGAATGATTTTAAAACCCTAAGTCGGCACATAGTTAGAAAAAGGTTTGCTGACCCCTGGTCTAGACTACAAAAATCAACTACTTATCCGGACAACTTAACGTGTAATAAACCCGATGACAATTTTGTAAACCTATTATCGTCGTTTTTATTGAATATTGATAGATTTGCCATCCGGGTATCCTAGTATCGTAATTACCATATAAACCAAGGGTCGGCAACCTATGTACCACGTGATGCAATTTCCAATGGCACGCAGCCGCAAATGATATCACGAAGTCTGAACCAATAAATACTACAATACAAAGAAGATATTTAGCTGTTTCAATTTTATTATATACTAAAGTATATATATACTCTATATTACTATATAAAATATATTGTAGAACAGGTATATTTACCTTGACTTGTATAAAAATATGTATGCTGTTGGCACACTGACTGATTTTAAAACCCTAAGTAGACACATAGCAAAATGTTGCTGACCCCTGCTCTAGATGACCAATGATTGGCAGCCAATCTCATCTCTTGATTAGCTCTAACATCTTAGTGGGGGTGGGGGAACTGTTGTGGGTTTTCTAACCCAGTGGTCGGCAACCTATGGCACACGTGCCACATGTCACATTAAGCAATTTCCAATGGCACAAAGCAGCAAATGTCATCACAAAATCCGAACCAATAACTACTACAATGCAAATATCTTTAGCTGTTTCAAAACTGCTTACTTGTTGGACTCCCATTGATAATAAAAACTTAAAAAAAAAAATTAAAAACTGTTTCTTTTTATTAATGTGGTTTTGCATATTATTGTATGTATTACTATATAAAATATATTATAGAACAGGTATATTGACTTTGATTTGTATAAAAATACGTATGCTGTTGACACACTGAATGATTTTAAAACCCTAAGTCAGCACATAGCAAAAGGTTTGCTGACCCTCTGTCCCAGAGGATGTCTCCTTGATCATGACAAGTCTAGAGTTAACCGCTATTTTCTCTTTTTACCCGTATAAACTACACCTTAACGTAACCCTCTACCTCGAGTGGCTCTCGGGCCTTGCACTATTACCACTACTATTAATAATGATATTTTTTTCTTATTTGCCGTTTACAATCTATATGAAATGATTTGCTTTTCCATTTTCTTTTCATAATTTTACTTTTGACATTTTTGTCATTTTTATTGCTATATTTTAACGAGCGTGTTTCAGATATTTCGTTTATAATTTGGGGTGGCTACACAATCTTCTATGGTAAAAAAATTCGATTTTTTTTAGTATCGCCGATGATCCAACGTCAGCAGGAAAAAAAGAATTTTATTTCTTCTTTGTGTACATCGTCCACTCAAAACATGGTCGTCCACAGCTCTCCACAACTTCCTGTTTTTAACACCTTTGTCCTTGTTCTGCTCTTCCTTCGCAAAATTTACTGTTTCCCCCTGCTTCTATAGATTTCAGAATGTGTTGTGAGTGTTAGATTCTCCAAGCCCTCTTTCCTTATTTCAACCGTCTTGTTCTGATTAAATCGCCCTAGGATCTTTCTTCAACTGTGAAGAGATTCTCCCCAGTAGTCATTGCCTTATAAAAGATTCGATAAAACACAGTGGGTTTTTTAAAAATTTATTTAAAAAATTTCCTATCTCGTAATACTTTGCTTAGTTTCTGGAAAGCAACTTTTGCAACTTCTATGTCAGTTTGGAATATCCCACAAGGAGAAAATCTACGTTAGCGACACGAAACACGATTCCCGTTAAGCGAACTAAACGATTGATTTTTTTTTTCAGATCGTTATTATTAGGAAAAAGTGTCCGATTTTAGAATAATATTTCGTATTTGTTCCTTATCGTATCATAAATATATTTAATACCTTTAATCGCTAGTTCATCTACAGTAAATATGCGTTCACGTTGCTACAACGTCTCACAATTTTTGGCAGGTCTTTTGTTATTTATTTATGTGGGATATTTAAATACAAAGATGGTTGAAAGAAAAACTGCGTCTCTAGTTGACGCGCATGCGCAGTCACGACAACGTCAGCAAACCCAGTCCGATGAAGTCCTAACGGATGAAACGCGTCACAAATACATTTTTTCCAATTTATCATGCATCTTTTCTTTCAAAACTGTTCTTGATATATCAAAATTTATATATCGTTATCAAACACACACGACACACACACACACACACACACACACACACACACACACACATATATATATATATATATATATATATATATATATATATATATTTAAACATATATTGTTACATATAACAGACAATGAATGTCTATTATGTTTGATCAGGAGCCGTTCTAAATTTCGTATATTTGCTTTCATTTCGGGTGAAAATCTTCTATGTCAACATAACAGAGCATCAATTTTGATGGGTAATATATTTGTTTAAATGTCCGTATAACCACTCAACCACTCTGAAGATGGCTCATGAGAGTCGAAAGCTTAAATCAAGGACCAGCTTAATGAAAAAAATATCCAAATGTTGGGCAATTTTTGTCTTTATTTTCACCTGAAATTAAAGTAAATATACGAAGTTTAGAACGGCTCCTGATCAAACATAATAGACATTCATTATCTGTTATATTTAACAATATATGTTTTATGCATACATACATACATACATACATACATATATATATATATATATATATATATATATATATATATATATATATATAAACCATATATATATATATATATATATATATATATATATATATATATATATATATATATTATAATCTTTTCACCCCAGGCAAGGTAACAAAGCCACTATCACTTAGGGGGTTACTGAGTGTGAAAAGATATAAGAAAAACATTATTAAGGCGAGGGAACAATAAAAGAATAAATATTAAAAAATAGGAGAAATATACTATATTTAGAACGGCTCCTGATCAAACATAATAGACATTCATTATCTGTTATATTTAATAATATATGTTTAAATAATAATCTGTTGCCGTAATACAATATATATATATATATATATATATATATATATATATATATATATTAGTTAGGAAAAACTTGGTAATCCGTATGGGTAATCCCAAGGAGGATGAAATTTTGAGCTAATAATTTAAAGAAAGACAGACCATTTTTATGGTTCCATTATAATAATTTATTTCACCAGAGACCTTTCAAAAGACTCTAGATCATCAGACATCACTTCCAAAAAGTTGAAACGAAAATGAAATGAAAATCTACACTTTTTATATATATATATATATATATATATATATATATATATATATATATATATATATATATATATATATATATATATATATATACATACCAACAAAATATATACCAGCAAGATTATGGAAAAATGAATCATAATATATATTTAAAAAAAAATACACGTTACAACCAAAAACGTTTGTAAAACATGTAGAATTTCGAATTGAATAAAATACATTAACTGCTATATATATATATATATATATATATATATGGAATTAATGTATTTTATTTAATTCGAAATTCTGCATGTTTTACTTTAGTTGTTAAAATTTGTAACATTTAGATTTATCTCCTTTGTATTGTTGACGCCGAATGGCAGTGTCTTTGTCAAGGTAGAGACGGTTCTAAGATATTTACAATGCCAGGCTGTAGAAGAGGGAAAGGGTACATAGTAAGAATTGTAACTGACCAATTATACTTACAAGACTAAAAATCCTAGTAATTGTCAGAATAAGCCGTCATTTTTATGGCAAAGTCCAACTAGTATTCATACAAGATTCTACTGGATATAA
The DNA here is from genome assembly GCA_903632075.3 of Acanthosepion pharaonis. Lineage (NCBI taxonomy): Eukaryota > Metazoa > Mollusca > Cephalopoda > Sepiida > Sepiidae > Acanthosepion > Acanthosepion pharaonis. The sequence goes on from CAHIKZ030000289.1 coordinate 283,719, forward strand.
AGTGTGATGGTGGGGGTCGATTTTCTGTTGTTATTAAGTAATAAACTGATCCCCAAGAAATTAGATAATCCTTATTAGCCAAAACGCCGGTTTCCTTACGATCACTGAAGTTAAGCAATGTTGAGCCTGCTCACTAGCTAGATGGGTGACCGCTTGCGAATACCAGGTTCTGTAAGCTTAGATGTACGTTTCGGGTAATGGATAATGGCTCAGAATTGTTAATCGGAGAGACGAGTTCTAATTCCAGTTGGGTTTATTATATTCACTTACGCGCAAATGCCCTTGGGGAAGGTATGAATCCACCTCTTCTCCCCCAGCTATGGGTTCATTAGCAAGATTTGTATCACTAAACTATCATTATCTAAATAAAAGAAAAAATTCTTACAATCTAAAAATATTTTCTGGCTTTAAATAACCTACAAAGGGTTGATAAGCCGTAGAAAATCCAGAACCAATGAATCAAGAAAATTGCGCCGTCAGTGATAAAAGAACGCTTCTATTTGTGATTTGGCGAACGCTTCGAGGAATTTTTCATACAGTAAACTTCAAGTTAACGTTCTTCGATTTAAGGAATATCGTATTTAGGGGATATCGGATTTAGGGAATATCGGATTTAGGGAATGTCGATTTTTAAGGAATATCGGAACATCGGAATCAAGGAATATCGGATTCAATGTCGGCTTTAGAGGAATGTTGGATTTAAGGAATATCGAATTTAAGGATTGTCGGATTTAAGGAATATCGGATTTAAGGAACATCGGAATCAAGGAATATCGGATTTAATGTCGGCTTTAGAGGAATGTTGGATTTAAGGAATATCGGATTTAAGGAAGGTCGGATTTAAGGAATATCGGATTTAAGGAATATCGGATTTAGGGAATATTGGTTTTAAGGAATATCGGATTTAAGGAATTTCGGATTTAAGGAATGTCGGATTTAAGGACGCATCCGTGTATCACATGGGCTTTAACCAAAAGACTTTATATTTCTAAAGAACGAATTTTCACAAATGCTCGAACAAATCATTCATTAAGGCTGTGTTTAGTTACGAGGTGCATAATAACTAGAAATGAATTGTTTTTCATCATTTCATCCCAAGCAAGGCAATAAAGCCACTAAACGGTTCATGAGTGTGAGAGAATACGAGAAAAAGAAGAAAAAAAAACATTATTAAGAGGAGAGGACAATAAAAGAAGAGGAATTAAGAGGACAGAAGATAATTTGTCGAATTGTATCTCATTTATTGACACTCCTCGGAACATTTCATGGTTAAAAACATTAAAAAATAAATTTGATGCATTTTGTTTCATACAGATTTAGAAATATCATCCGGTTCACACTCCTCCCCTATCTTTTGAACATGAATAGAGGATTATCCATTGTTTAGAGTTTAAGACTGGATTTTCAATTCCTTCTAAAGTTTTCTTATTCCATTTCACCTCCAAAAGCACCTTGTTTTTTTAGTGGTGTTACAGGCTTGCTTTTCTTTTTTTGTTAGCAAAAAAGTAAAAACAAAAGCAAACTAGACAGATATGGAAAAACTCAATTCGTTTTTTAAAAAACAGTTTTGACTGGGTACTATGCCAACAGTATAATACCCGTCAAAAACTGATGGGATTATTTACTTATGAATCTTTGGATATTCTACTGCTGATTACAAAACAATTTATTAATATGAGCAAAGAAAAGTATGTAAAATTGTTTTATTTGATATTTTATACAGTTTAACGTACCATTGGTTATTTGCGAAGTGAACGTCTTGGTATTGACTAAACGATGTTCATTAAAAGCGGGGATCTACAGAACCTTTTTGCAAAACGATGGATTTATCGGGTTTAAAAAATTATCGGAATTAAGGAACGCAATCTTCGCCTAAATACTTTCCATCCTGGGTAAGACGATAAACTACATCCGCGTCCTGGGTAAGACGATAAACTACGTCCGCGTCCTAGGTAAGACGATAAACTATGTCCGCGTCCTAGGTAAGACGATAAACTATATCCGCGTCCTGGGTAAGACGATAAACTACATCCGCGTCCTAGGTAAGACGATAAACTATATCCGCGTCCTGGGTAAGACGGTAAACTACGTCCGCGTCCTGGTTAAGGCGATAAACTATATCCGCGTCCTGGGTAAGACGATAAACTACGTCCGCGTCCTGGTTAAGACGATAAACTATTTCCGCGTCCTGGGTAAGACAATAAACTACATCCGCGTCCTGGTTAAGACGATAAACTATATCCGCGTCCTGGGTAAGACGATAAACTACATCCATGTCTTGGGTATGTGGATAAACTACATCCACGTCCTGGGTATGATGATAAACTACATCCGCGTACTGGCTAAGACGATAAACTTACGTCCGACAGCAAGGCCTCTGATCAGCAGGTTTTGAGAAGCGTGAAACTACCTCTTAATTGCTGGTGTTCCCAGGTCCATCCTGATCCGGGGTGGTAGCGCCTGTCAGGGTCCCAGCTATGGGCAAATAGTTAACCCTAAAACTGGCGTCAAAACACTATGAAATTATAAAATTAGGCTTTAATACAAGCAATACATTTTTCTAAAAAATTTCCAGCAATGAATTTTTGAAGGAAAAAATTATGACAAGCAATACATTTTTGAAAAAAAATATATTACCAGCAATATTTTTGAAAAAAAAATATATTGCCAGCAATACATTTTTAATATATATATATATATATATATATATATATATATATATATATATATGTGTGTGTATGTATGTATGTATGTATGTATGTATATTACCAGCAATACATTTTTTGGAAAGAAAATATATTACTAGCAGTACATTTTAGAACAAAAATATTACCAGCAATAAAAATCTTGTCAGCATTAAATAACCCATTGAGATTGATATGCTGTAAAACAATACAAACCAAACCAAATGAAATACTTTTTAAACGAGTTTTTACCGTATCTTTCAATAATTGAAGGCGCTTTGAGAATTTGAAGAGCATATTAGAAGCAACAGAAGGATGATGAGAATTCCATCGATTAAATATGTAGGTTCATGATAATTTAATGCGTCGTATTTGTAATATGAGGACAGGCCTGGTCATGCAGAATAATCTCTGGTTATGTTTCTTGCTAAGAAAAAAAAGTTGTAATACGACATTCAAACAAGCCAGTTGCTCAATCTATCGTTGCACAGTGACAGTTCCAGTAAATCGTTAAAATGAAGTATATTGAATTCCGTCGTAGGAAATAGTTTAGTGCGTCGTATTTGTAATACGAGGTCAGGTCTTATCATGCAATAAAATCTCTGGTCGTGTCTCTTGTTAAGAAAAAAAAAGTTTTCTTTGTTGTAATACACCATTCAAACAAGCCAGTTGCTCAATCTATCGTTGCGTATTGATAGTTCCAGCAAATTGTTAAAAAGAAGTTTATTGAATCTCGCTGTAGTAAATAACAGAATATTGGGTTTTCCTTAATCCGAAGAATACTGCTAACACTTTCATTTCATTTCTAGAAGACAAAAAAAAAAAAAAAATACAGGACTTATATAAATAAAGTTCTTGGAATTAACACAGTTAAATATTTCAGCAAACAATTTTGCAATGTTGTTAAAGTTAAATGCGGGATTGAATAAAAACAACAATACACGTTGTACACGTCCGAAGAAGGAAAGTGTTGAAATGAAGTGTTTAAAGTTGTTGCGTATATGCATGTCTGTGTCGACATGTACGTGAATAAATGTGCGTTGGTAGGGAGAAATGTAAGTGCCCCTTTTTTTTTGCATATGTGAGAAAAAATAGATCTGTAACGGCAGAACTCCTCTGATGTGTAGTTTCTCGGAAGGTTGTCGATGTTGTGTGATGGCTAACGACCCGGATTATTCGGACTTGGAGTTCGAATTCAAGTTGATTTTGTTGCAATTTATTTTTGTGCAAATATTCTTTGGAAGGTTATGAATTCATCTCTTCTCCCCTACTTATGGGCTAAAGTGTATGATAGAAGTTTTTTAGCAGCCACTGTAAGAGCAGGGACAATTTTGAATCCAGAACGGGTTGAGTTAGCAACCTTGTTTCGCAAAAAAAAACCCCAAAAAACAAAAAAAACAAAAAACAAAAACAAACAAAAAAAAACTAGTTAATATGAAGACCTTAGCAGCAACGGTTAGCGTGTTGAGAGAGCTATGACTCATACAACTCAGTGGGAGATATGGGACTTGAAAGTGTTGAATAATATCTGATGAGTAAAGGTATTTATAAGTCTACCATTCGTCCATGTCTTGAATATTGCCGCCACATATAACCCGGTGCACCCGCTGTATAGTTGGAGATTCTTGATAAAATCGAAAGAAGAATCAGCAATATTATTGGTACTGTCCTGGCATCTCAGCTACAGTCACATTCCCACCGTGTAATTTCTCTGAGAATTTCCTTGAAATACTTTCATGGTAGTTGTTCAGGTGAACTTTTCGCTATTTTTATCTACACAAGACAAATTGTACTTATGGAAACTAATTAGTTCTATCCAGCATAGTTGCAGTATAAAACACAGGTAGGCTCTGTGGCTGTTGAATAAACACTAATGCGCCTGAGCAAGCATCTGCAATAAGGATTGGCTAGTCGCCTTAGTAGACGGGTCTCCTCGAATACGAGTGGACAGCTATACTACACCCCTTGGGATGTAAGCCATTATGGTCCTCCTTTCCTTTAGCATCTGCAATTTACAATGCCAGCTTGGAATCGATAGAGGGTTGGTTCCCCAGTGGCTTCTCTACAGCTTCTCATAGACTGGCTGCCATTCAAGACTTGAAAGCGAAGTCTAGCCTATTAATAACCTACAGGTGGGGTCGGTGTTAAAAAAAAATAGATTCATGTCTTTTTAAAGGACATTAGCACGAAATAGACGAGGAACTTCAAATCATCTCATACAGGCTTATGGATCTGACACATTTTGTTTATATACAAAGTCTATTTTGGGGATCTTTTTTTGTTGAGGAATTTGACCCTCAAAAACAAATTGCGTTCTACACGGTGAAGGTCAGGCTTGTATACAAGATTGGTGATCTACAAATTCCACGTATATTCATAGAGACGTGGTATATTTCCCCAATACATGCATAGTTTATCTATCTATCTATCTATCTATCTATCTATCTATCTATCTATCTCAATTTCATTCTTTCTTTCTATTTACCTATTTCCGTCTCCTAATATCAATGTACTTATCTATATGTCTATCGCAGTCAGTTTCTTTCTTTCTTTCTTTCTCCTTCTCGTCATATCAATGTATCTATTTATATGTATATATATATCTCAGTCAGTCAGTTTCTTTCTTTCTTTCTTTCTTTCTTTCTTTCTTTCTTTCTTTCTCAGTCAGGTTCTATCTATCTATCTATCTATCTATCTATCTATCTATCAGCACGAGCCGGACAATACATATGTGTGTGTGCTTGTATGTTTCTGTAAACGCATTGCACAGCTAATTATATATATATATATATATATATATATATATATATATATATATATATATATATATATATATATATATATATATATATAGAGAGAGAGAGAGAGAGAGAGAGAGAGAGCGGTGGATAGCGGCTTGGATTGAGGAATCAGAGAGCCGAGTTCGAATTCCAGTCGAATCTATTACATTCACTTATGTGCTAATACGCTTGGGAAAAGGTGTGAATCCTCTTCTTCTCCCCCCAGCTATGGGTAAATGTAAATAGCAGGGCAGACTGGGTTCTATAGCGCTGGATGGCAACTGATCTAGGAGAAGGACAACTCTGAATTCAAAACCTGCAGAGGGTCGTTTGTGGACCTTGTGGCACTTAGTGCACCAGGTCTCTGTATTCGGCCCTTCAAAAAGTGTGAATGGTCCTGCACGAAACCTTCACCACTATAATTAAATCTCATGTGCTGTTGTCTGGCTGTTGGTTTCCTAGGAACTGATCTGCTTGACCCTTATATGTCGAATTCGACGGGAGAGTCGAGTATATATTTATATATACACTCACTAGTTATCGGCCGATATTTAAGCTAGCTTCTGAGGAGGGCTTCTACAAATGGGCTCCTGCTTGGGCATTCGGCTTGTTCAGGTGTTTACATATTCTCAGTATTGGAATCTTTCCTGGCTGCCGTTTGAGCTGGGTTTTCATTTGCACCGGACTTTCTGTTCCTCACTGCAGCCTTGCCATTTCTTTGATTGCAATCTTGTCCTCTGTTGGTGGAGATTTCTTTTTTGCTGCCGTATGCGATAAGCAACAATAAACTGCAGAAGAACTCAAAATTAATCGCAGCATTTAAAGTATTGCATTAATATTTAAGCTTACCTTTTAAAAGTTCAATGATCATTATTCTTCCGCCACTTAATTTAAAGACAATTATTTTTATTTCATGGGTGACTTTCGCTGGATTTTGCAATTAATTTTTGATTATTCCCAAATTTATTTCCATGTTATGAAAACTTTTATCGTAGAAAAATTCGTCGCAAAAAATCACATAAAAAACCGCCGAAAATAAATCAGAATCCAAAATGACTGTAACATAAGCTATTGAAAGTTAGAGAGTTGCGTCCCTTTAATTGAAAAATTGTGACACACTGACATTTCAATTTATGATATATATGGCGTTTGTTTACATTCGTAAAAAAAAACAATACGCTAGATTTAGCTGCATCTCTCTGCCGAATGAAGATAGCTCAGTGGTAGGAACTCTGACTGATACCAAATTGGTTGGGTGTCGATCCGGGTTTGAGGCATTCGGATGACTAGTCGAGGATCTGTGCCGAAGGATATAATGACACATATATATATATATATATATATATATATATATATATATATATATGTGTGTGTGTGAATGTTAACCAAGTTTCATAGCAGCAGACCTAGCATTTGATGAAATATATTGAAATTTTGTTCACACACACATATATATATATATATATATATATATATATATATATATATATATATATATATATATATATATATATATATATATATATATATATATATATATATATATATATATATATATATATATATATATATATATATATATATATATATATTATTAGGCAGCATATATTTTATATATAAGAAATAATCATATAGAATCAATCAGCAATATTAATGCGAAAATTCGCCATTAATCGCATTAATATTGGTGATTGATCCTATGTATGAATATATATATATATATATATATATATATATATATATATGAAACATTTCTCAGAGTTAACCTGTAGAAAAGACAATATTTATAAATATAATTGACAATAGGAAAACTGTAGTTATTGCTGACGCGTTTCGTCCAATGTGGACTTTCTCAAAGTAAAAAACGAAATGCATTTCGTTTTTTGCTTTGAATCAGCAATAACTACAGCTTTCCTATTGTCATATATATATATATATGTGTGTGTGTGTGTGTGTGTGTGTGTGTGTGTGTGTGGGTGTGTGTGTGTGTGTGTGTGGTTAATATGAGATATGTTATGTGATCCTTTTTTAAAATGATTTGGAAAAGGCGCTGGTCCATCGAACATGTCAATTTCTGAATCTTCACTGATGTCATTTCACGTGATACGTTGACTATTTCCTGCCATAAGCCATCTTTGCTTCTAAATTGGCGCCCATTCTCATAAGCACGTCGATTAGGAATGCTCCACAAGTTTTTAATTGGGTTTAAGTTTGGAGAATTGACCGGCAAGTTCATTTTTAGAGGTCCACAGAGGCCTAATTTCTATAGGTACTCTGTAGTTTTATATACTGAATGCGAAGAAGCATTATCTTGCATAAATACGAGGGTTATCCTGAAGGACGCTTAAACTTAATCTCTATCTATAAAAGGCAGGATGTGTGTGTGTGTGTGTAACAAATGCACGGCCGCAATTTTCGACGGATTTGCACCAAAATTTACATGCACATGCTCCAAGTTAGCGTCAAGGCTAAGACCGACTTTGCATTTCCCAACTCCCATTGATAGTGGAAATAATCGATTTTTTCATGCTTCTACGGCACTTTTCATGTAGTTTGCGGCCATTTTCTACTGGCCAGAGTGAGAGCCAATAGCTGGCTGCCACGAATAGGCAGGAAGATTCTATTGGCCAGCGTGAGAGCCAACAGCTGACTGACATGAATGTTAACTGGCATGCTAGCATGCAAAAAATTCGATAGCTGCATTTGTCACAAGTGGGAAAAATTTAAATCTGCATGGCACTTTACTCCAATTGGCTCATTCGCTTGCTTGAACTCAACGTTGATTCTGATTCCGCAGAACTGGGTTGGGTGTGAAAAAGTATTTGTTGTTAACTGGGGTTTTTTTTCATTTGGTTTTTCCAGTTACGAGTCCTTTTTTAAAGCTGATCGTTTTGTGTTCATTTTGTTTAGTTCTTTTTCCGTAACAAATTTAATGTTTAGTATAGAGCTTAGAAAAAATTCACAGTGTGAGATAAGCAAGAAGTAAGGCATGTAGCAACATCAGCACGGCAAAGGGCACTCCTTTAAAGGCAAGGAAAGGTAAAAATATTTTAAGTCAAGTGATAGTGATTGCTGTATGAGTCGTACGATTTTTGAATCAAGCCCAGGCAACGCTGGGCCATGCTGCTAGTTCACATTTAAAATCGATCCAAGTTATTGGAACACCCTTTATTTGCTTAGATTATCTTATCTAGCTGCTCTCTCTCTCTCTCCGGGTTTACACGTAACACATAATCGTATTTAGTGTCACTGGAAAAATTTGAAAAAAAAAAAAAACGAGTTTAATTTTATGTTTTAACGTCTTTTTTTTCCTATAGAATGTTTCTTTGGACATTTCAGTGCAAAATGGTTTCTACTGATGCAAAATTTACATTTTCAGCCCCACGCTGGGCATGACACTTTCCGTCTTTCGTGTGTCTTGCCACAGAAATTATAGTTTATTCCTCCCTGTCTATGGCATTTCTCTTTGCAGCTTCGTTTTTGCATTTTGTTTATTTCGTCTGTCACGTTCGTGTCTCTCATAGCTTTCAACTGTGTAGTCGTAGCTTCACAACTTCGGCAGATGTCAATACATTGTTTAAGATTTAGTGTTGAAAGCTGTAGCATTCTTTTACGTGACTGGTTGTCTCTTAGACCCAGCACTATGCGATCGCGTAGCAAGGAATCATATAAACATTCACAAACATTGCAAGACATTGCTAGGTTACGAAGCGGGGTTAGATTTGAATTAATATACACACCTTTCTTCCTGATCTCTTTTATTGAAGATATATCGTTCATACGTCTCGTTGGTCAGGCCGATAGAATGTTGATCAAACTTGGCTGTTATTGTGTCTAAATCGTCTTTGTTTTCCGTTGAATCGAACTGTAAAACACTGTAAACTACGCGTCTGGTCCAATGACCGTTTGGTATTCTTTATTTTGTTCAGCAGTTCAATCACGATGCTGTAGTTATTCCACATCTGTTTCCAGATCATTCTGAAGCATTTGTTTGGTATCCAGCTTGAAGAAATGTTTGGCTGGAATCCTTCCGCCATTTTCACGGACGTGTTCACTTTTTTTTTTTTTTTCGCCACTCCAAATGCCGGACGCAACTGAAACAGCTTACGCGGGATTGCCTTTCTTTGTTGATATCAGTCCTCATTTGCAGGGTTGTAAAGCTTGAATTACTTCCTCGCTGCCACCATGTTACATTAAGACATGGAAAACAGGACAGACTTAGATTTGAGAGAGAGTCGACACAAAACGAGGCCGACGTTTAATAGACACCGGAAGTAAGAGAAAGAGAAATAGTTTAAGGAGAAAAGGAACGTATCAGGCAGTGAGAATCACGTTCCTTGACGTTGATTAGGGAGCATACATTAAACTGTAATGCAAAGGGAGTATACATTAAACAATAATGTAACGAACATAAACATATGGCCAAAATAATGCCAAACGAACGTGAAAATGGTTTACTCCTGTTCGCAAAAATGAAATCTCATTAAGTTAATTAGTAAGACTAACTTATTCAAGAGAGAAGATGTGACGTATTGAGTAAATACAAATCTTATTATCTCCTTGAGCTTAGCCTTATTAGCCAATCAGAATGCTAATAAAGATTCGCTGCTGGTCAGTTGACTCCACGTTCATAATGGTGGCCCGTTGATTCAAATGTTAATCGTGTTTGAATTATTTTTTTAGACGTTTATAACAACATCATATCATATCAATTTCTATGGTACCTTCCCCGTTCGCTTAATGCCCTAAGCACGTGCTTACTTTGGTTAATAGTTAATCCGACCACCACACACACACACACACACACACACACACACACACACACACACACACACACACACACACATATATATATATATGTAATTATTTATTCGAAAATTATAACATAAATATGTTATAAAATCACTAAAAATAGCCAATTGGTTTCAACACCTCTGGTGTCTTATCAAGTGATGATGTTGAATATAGAATCTAAATGGCTATTTTTGTAGTGATTTTATAACATATTTATGTTATAATTTTAGAATAAATAATTATATTCGCTCTACTCTGTATTGAGCACTCTTTTAAGAATAGTAATTGTTGGTTATTGGAATTTATTCTGTATACACCAATCCTATACTTGTATATATATACTTTGTTATATATATATATATATATATATATATATATATATATATATATATATATATATATGTACTGGGCACGTGGCTGAGTGGTTAGAATGTTCGCTTTCAGACCACGAGTAGACAGGCATCCACAGATACGAGTGGCCAGCCATTATATATACAATATACGCTATCACAATGAATCATTCGTACAAAATTAGTAAAGCTAATGATATAAAATCTTTAAATCCCTTCGCAAACAAAATTTTAAAGATGCATTAACCTAACAATCACTCGATGAATGTTATGATCCTTGATTTTTAAAATTATAAGCTGTATAAAGTCTTTCTTAAATACTCAAGTACCTTCGACTGTACATTATATATATATATATATATATATATATATATATATATATATATATATATAATTATTTATTTAAAATTCTAACATAAATATGTTATAAAATCACTACAAAACACCCATTTTGTTTGAACACCTTTGGTGTCTTATCAAATGATGATATATATATATATATATATACATACATATATATATATATATATATTATAAATTAACTGATTTAAAATATAGTTTCTTCGCTACACAGTAATAATCATATTTCAAAAACTGAAGCTAAAAACTTCAAATTTAATTATATAATTAAATTAAAAGCATTAGTTAGAAGCAACCATATTTTAAAATAGTTAATTTATTATATTTATGCTCTGTAAATTTGCATTGAGAACTGTTTTGTAAAACTAAAAATATCAATAAGAACACCGGATTATATATCTTACTGTTCTTTCGTTAAGTATATATATATATATATATATATATATATATATATATATATATATATATATGTAGTACAGGTAATCGATTCGTTGGTATATTATACAGGTGGATCCTAGTAATAATAATTATTAAAACTGACCAACAGAGAACTCGATGTTTTTATTTTAACAGACCGTACGTATTCTTTACAGCAAAACAAAAACAAAAACAAAACTTACCTCAACATAGAGGCAGATGATAGCCACGTACAGAGCGGCTTGAAATAGACTATCTCTATATTGAGGTAATTTCTGTTTTATTTTCTGTAATATATATATATATATATATATATATATATATATATGTAAAAGAGCAGGTAATTCGGCTATATATATATATAGTAGCCGAATTACCTCCTCCTTATATATATGTATGTATGTATATACTCACACACACACACACACACACACACACACACACACACATATATATATATATATATATATATATATATATATATATTTTTTTGTTTAAAAAAATATTATAATAAAGCTCTACTTCTGTATGGAGCACTGTCTTCTTAAAATAAAAAACAAAATACTAAGGATCTCCGGATTATGCAACCAACGTGTTCTTTCTATTTTCTGCATACCCGTGGACTATATATATATATATATATATATATATATATATATATATATATATATATATATATATATATATATATATATATATATATATATATATACATATATACATATATATATATATATATATATATATATATATATATATATATATATATATAGATATATATACTTACATATATATACACTTACATATATATATATATATATATATATAAACATATATATACATATATATATATATATCTATGTATATATATACATATATATATATATATATATATATATATATATATATATATATATATATATATATATATATATATATATATGGTAGCCGAATTACCCGCTCCTTGCTGCATGCCACACCTTTTTTTCTGTAAGAAAATGATGATTGATTTTAAAATATTGTTACAATATAAGGAGAAAAATGATGCTTTTCAATATTACTCAGTGATCTTCTCTATGCAGGAGTCATTCCTTTGTTCAAATTTAAATTTAATTTAAATCAAAGGGGAAAAAATCAGTGTGGTGAGGGCCCCCTTTGATCAAAATGAAATATACTTATCCAAGTGCCCTAGGAGTCATTCCCTTTATCAAATTTAAATCTAATTTAAACAAAAAGGAACAAATTCAGTGTTGGGGGTCTGCCACCTGGGACCTTCTTTGATCAAAATGAAATATACTTATCCAAATGCAATAGGAATAATTCCTTTGTTTAAATTTAAATTTAATTTAAATCAAAGTGAAAAAATAGGTAAGAGGGTTCTGCCTTATCTTATCGAAATATACTTATACTTATCAAATGTCCTGGGTAATGTAGTTTCAAAATATATATGGCTATGGCGCGGGGCGAGGGGAGGTCTAGCTCCAAAACTCTAGGAGAAGTTCGATAATAAACAGACAGATTATATATATATATATATATATATATATATATATATAGGGTGTACCGAAAATACTTTTACAAACATTGGAGGCGAGTTCCTGATACCAAAACAAGATAAAATGTCCATATAAACACATGTCCCAAAGGAAATATAAAATGTGTTTTTCGTGGTCAAGTGTACGATTGGATATCGATCTCCCTCGATCCATAGTTTGTTGTGCCACCGACCCGGTCTCAGCAACGCGACAATGAACAGCAGCAAAGGTTGGATGACTCGGCTGCCTCCGGTCTGGAAACGTAATCTGATACAGCCGTGCAGCCTCACGTCCATTACCATTCGCTCGGCCGTATGTAAAAATCATATCTCTCTGCTCACGATATGAACATCCTGTAATTGTTAAACGGAACACTTCTCAGTTAACTCACTACTACACACGTTAAACGTTGAAGACAGACTAGCCAGAAATGTACACGAATAACAAATGTAACATAGTCTACATTCTCTTGACAGAGCCATCTACCGTAAACTTTATTTAAACTTAATAACTCAAAATCGAAGAATTTGCGGACATATGTCTAAGTGGACTTTTGTCCTTGTTTTAGTATGCGGAACCCGCCCCAATGTTTGTAAAATCATTTTGATACACGCTGTATATACACTCTGTATATACACTCTGTATACACACCCTGTATATACACTCTGTATATACACTCTGTATATACACTCTGTATACACACTCTGTATATACACTCTGTATATACACTCTGTATACACACCCTGTATATATGCAATTTACTCTGCTTGTTTGAAAGAGATTCAAAGCGAGGAATAGCGGTTGGTGTATGAGTAGGCGACGGGTAGAGGCCATATGCGAAAGAGACTGATTTGTTTTCAGCGAGGCCATTGTGCCGGGTGGAAATGAGAGACCTGGAGTGGATGACGGACATGGTTACCACAGGGACATCAAAGCGAACGCGAAATAACAGGAGGTGAACAATGCCAGCTTGTTCAGAACTTGTGTAAGTTTGTCTGCACGGAGAAGAGTCTGTGTGAGCCCATACACTTGCAGGAAAGACAAAAGACTCTCCCACACACACACATATTATGCGTATGTATAGATGTGAACAGGTTTAGATTCACGTACACGAAGATAGACGGTGGATAAGCATACAAATGTTAGGTTATATAACATTTAGTCGGGTATATCTGGGAAAAAAACGATTTTGATATGTTTTCATCTCGGTTTGTTTATATCTATCTATCTATCTATCTATCTATCTATCTATCTATCTATCTATCTATCTATCTATCTAATTTCAATCTGTTCGTATCTATATATCTATTCCAGTCTGTTCAGATCTATCTATGTCATTTTGTTCAAATCTATCTATCTATCTATCTATCTATCTATCTATCTATCTATCTATCTATCTATCTATCTATCTATCTATCACAGTCAGTTTCTATCTATCCATCTAACCATCTCAATCAGTTCATATCTATCTATCTATCTATCTATCTATCTATCTATCTATCTATCTATCATTAGTATAGAGAGGATTGGGTAGCTCCACTCCAGTTATGGCACCAATACTCCATTTTAGTTTGATTTAATACTTGTAATATATATATATATATATATATATATATATATATATATATATATATATATGTGTGTGTGTGTGTGTGTGTGTGTGTGTGTGTATTTAGTCAGCAATCCTTCTTTCATGCACATTTCATTGAAAACGACAAACAAGGTGCTTTTATTTAGCTTTTTATACAATTTCTCATGCGATCTAATTATTTTTTTTCTTTTCGGATGATAAATTTGTCCGAATGTTCTTTTTTTCCGAGCGCTTTCGGCTATACATTTAGCCATTTTCAAGGATTAAATATTTTAACTGTTAAAATTAGAAATAGTTTGTTGTGTGTATGTTTTATAAAATGTTTTCATTTTTCAAAACACGGTCAAAATATTGTGTAAAGTCAATATTATTAAATGTTGTTTTTTTTTGGTTTTTAAAACGAAAAAAAAAAAAACAAACAAACAAACCCAAGCACTTAATAGCTGAGTTCGAATTCCTGTCGAACCTATTACATTCACTTACATGCTAATACCCAGCTATGGGTAAATAGCAGGACAGACCGGGTTCTATTGCCTTGGGTGGCAACTGGTCTACCGCAGAAAGAAAAAAAATCTGCCTCGCCAGTCATGTATCGAAAGATACATGATCGCCTAAGCGTGTATCATGAATGGCACATAATTGACTGAACTCTAAAAAGAACGGTGGAATAATGGATTCAGTCTCTTCAATATCTATCTATCTATCTATCTATCTATCTATCTATCTATCTATCTATCTATCTATCTATCTATTCCAGTCTCTTCAATATCTATCTATCTATCTATCTATCTATCTATCTATCTATCTATCTATCTATCTATCTATCTATTCCAGTCTCTTCAATATCTATCTATCTATCTATCTATCTATCTATCTATCTATCTATCCCAGTCTCTTTAATATCTATCTATCTATCTATCTATCTATCTATCTATCACAGTCTCTTCAATATCTATTTATCTATCTATCCTAGTCTGTTCATATCTGCGTGGGTGGGCTGAAAAGTTTGTAGGCTATGAAGGAATGATGCCAGATCTGCCAAATCTCGCATGCATTATATTAAACTCTTCCTATGGCACGTAATTGGCCGTCCTCTAAAAAGAACGGTGGAGTAATGAATAGCGGCTCGGACTGAAGAATTGGAGAGCCGTGTTCGAATTCCAGTCGGATTCATTACATTCGCTTACGTACTAAAAGGTATGAATTTTCTTTTTTTTTTTTTTTTATTTGCGTATGGACTTGGTTCTATCGTGGCAATCGGTTTGGTTTGTTTTACGGCATATTAACACCTCAATGGGTTATTTAATGCCGACAAGATTTTTATTGCTGGGAATATTTTTTTCAAAAATGTATTGCTGGTAATAATGTATTGCTGATAAAATTTTTTTACAAATTATTTCTGATATTAAAACCTATTTTCACACTTTCATAGTTTTTTGACCTCAGTCGTCGTAAACCTGTCTAAGAGAAGGAAAAACTTTGAAAACAAGGAAAGGATTACTAAATTGTTATGTAATATCTTCTACATCTGAATTTTCATGAGGTCCTATTCATATAAAATACAAATTTTATTGAAACCTAATGATGTACAGTAATAGATCATATGAAATATAGGTGAACAATTCAACTAGAAAAACTGAAAATAAATACGATGTATCTAAATACAGATTAGAGACATGTCATAATAGATCATTCCATCTTAAATAAATGTCATAATAGATCATTCCATCTTAAATAAATTTTTTTAATACCAACTTGAGATTTTGTTAAAAAGTTGAATGATTTTAACACATCCAACATTATAGATAAAAAATAGCGAATTTTACATGGCGATTTTTATATTTTATATTATATGGCGAATTTTATATGGCGAATTTTATATGGCGATTTTTGCATGAGCAAAAATTCAAGAATTTCCGAAAAATACCCCAAAATTACGTCGAAATCCACGGAAATTTTTCATCTTTTAATAGTCAGTTGGGCTTGGTTTAATCTGTAAAGTGTATAAATGTAGGTAGAAAAAAATCCAATGTTGATAAGCACAGGCTAGTGTCCCCATTAGGCTCCCTCCTCGGTCCGGTCCTGATGCCAGAGCTTTCATCGATGGTCTAGACACGATGACCAAGCCCACAATCGAAGGAGTGGCCGTCCGTCATCCAGCAGTTCTCAGCTCCCTGAGCGCGTAACCTACATGATCCCGGTGTAACTGACTGATAATGTTCATAATCATGTCAACAGCAACAGGAGACATTCTCCTGATTAGAATCCCCTGGGTTGTCGTAGACGGAGAGACAAACCATCTCACCCCTTGAGTATAAAGGTGTCGATCAAAGCCTTTAAAGTAGACGTCATGGCCGACATGAAAAAAAAAGGGTCATTTGAGCCGTGAATTCTGTCTCTTCCGACGTCATACGATTGTTGTCCTCAAATCTGATGGCAGTTTTTTTTTTGTCAATAACGTCTTTTTTTGTTTCTTTTTCGAAGTTGAACATAGCGTAAAACATCTTTGGAAAATATACGAATTTTTTTCTATTGGATATATTTATTTCACCTCACAATATAATTTTTTTCTCAATTACAAGGCACACAGTTATATATATATATATATATATATATATATATATATATATATATATATATATCAGGTGTAACAGCAAAATTGTCCAAATCGTGTAAAAGCAAAATTGCCCATTTGTTCGATTAAGTTTTTAAACCGTTGTATCTTAGAAATGATTAAAGATATCTTACTGGAATTCTTCGAGGTTTTTATAACACTATTGGACTCTACTTTGAACAATAAGAATGTATAATTACTCTCCAAATTTAAGAGAAGACTCGTTATGAAATCGATCATAAACGAAAATAATATGTTCATCATTAATTAATCATAGCTAAGGATCGTAAGCTCATGATGTATTGAAATAAAGTTCAAATTTATATATATTATTCTAGGATCATGTTCCAACCTATTCAAGATGATCTTCGCCCACTCTAACCTTCTAACTTTCTGTTCTGGAGTAACAATTTGCCTCACACGTTTCAGGTACGATTTCGTTTCAAGTTTTTTTTTCACTGCTATTTGGACTCTCAGAGGTGAAAATCCCCTTACGTGTCAAATGTCTTATGGATCGAGTTGGATTTGAACAATAAGAATGTATAATCCAAGATTAACAGAAGGATCGAGATGAAATCGATCATAAACGTAAATGACATGTTCACCATTAATTAATCATAGCTAAGGATCGTAAGCTCATGATGTATTGAAATAAAGTTCAAATATATATATATATTATTCTAGGATCAGGTTCCAACCTATTCAAGATGATCTTCGCCCTCTCTAACCTTCTAACTTTCTGCTCTGGAGTAACAAGTT
This sequence comes from Acanthosepion pharaonis, assembly GCA_903632075.3. Taxonomy (NCBI): domain Eukaryota; kingdom Metazoa; phylum Mollusca; class Cephalopoda; order Sepiida; family Sepiidae; genus Acanthosepion; species Acanthosepion pharaonis. The sequence continues at coordinate 301,603 of CAHIKZ030000289.1, forward strand.
TTTTTCGCAATTTCATTTTCAAGTATTTGTTCACTGCTCTTTGGATTGTCATATATGATACTCTTTCACGTGTCAAACATCTTATGGATTGAGTTGGATATTTTCTAATTGATCCCTTTAGCTCTAAGTTGAAGTGATGATCCCTCTTCCGGTCATGACCTCTGGATCCAATTTTCCTCTCTACTGTTCCCTCTCTTAAATCTTGTTCATCATTCTCTTGATGGTTCTTGAATGGACTTTGAAGATGGAAGCCAGAGTATCAATGTTGGTATCATTACTGAAGGCCTGAATAATCTTTTTCCTCTCACCATTGCTCAGTTGGGAAGACATAGTGGGGCTGACATAAAATGATTCTAACCTTATGACACGATGGCTACACATCTTATCTGAAAACCCGGAAAAAAACCCCCCAAAAAACCCAGAAAATTAGAAGAAATTAGTGTAGTTTTTTTTTTGTTTTTTGTTTTTTTTTAGATATTAAACATTTTGTGGGATGGACAATTTTGCTGTTACACGATTTGGACAATTTTGCTGTTACACCCAGTATATATGATTATGAGATAATGATACGCCTCAAAAACTAAATTACTCCCCATTAACCACCATAGAGATCCTTCCATGCCCCCCATTAAAATGTCTGATAGTCAACTTCCTGAGAGCAACTCCCTGCGTCTGCTCGGTCTCACGCTGACTGCTGACCTAAGATGGAACAAATACATTGAGTCAATTGCTTCTTCCACCGCGAGGAAAGTTGGCTCTCTGTGCCGCGCCAGGAAATTTTTCTCCCCTGAATCGATACTCCAAATATACAAAACAACCATTCGCCCTTGAATGGGGTATTGCTGTCATATATGGGCTGGAGCACCCTCTGCTTACCTCGGAGTTCTTGACAAGATCCAGAGACGAATATGTAATCTAATTGGCCCTGATCTAGCGTCTCGTCTGCAGTCACTCTCTCACAGACGCGCCGTCGCCTCTCTCTGTCTTTTCTACAAATACTTCCATGGTAATTGCTCTCATGAGCTGCTTTCACTGGTTCCCAGACTTCGCGAATTCAAGCGCCCTACGAGGCTGGCATCCCGCTCTCACCCTTTCACTGTAGAAACTTTCAAATGTAGCCGTCTCTTCTACTCCAATAGCTTCATACCTCGCGCCTCTCGCCTGTGGAACACCCTTCCCTATTACTGTTTCCCTGAGAGCTATAATCTCCAACTATTCAAATGTAATGTCAATCGACATCTCCAGTTACCTTGATCTATCCACTATCCCTCTCCTCATCCTTTCTTCTATTCCTATATATATATATATATATATATATATATATATATATATATATATATATATATATATATATAAGAACAATATTGGGGGAATGTGTATGACAAAGTGGAAAAAGTTTATTTGTTACGCGTTTCGTCCTTCAGGACCTCATCGAACCAAATTTATATCGATGCGACTACAGATACGCACGAACAAGGGATGCTGGGAATTATCATTATTATTAATTTTTTTACACTATTTATATTACTCGGACTATTGTCCTCATCTTCGTTGCCATATTTATCACAACGTTTCGGCCGTTGTACGCTCTGGCCTTCTTCAGCTGGTTGGAATGTCGAACTGAACCCTTTATTTCGCTCGCTTTCATTTCGCTGTTCTAGTTCCACGTGCCATGTCTAATGGATGTCAATTATCCGTTATCTTCCGTTAATTCTCCTCTCCAAGTTCTTCACTGCCTTAACCAGGTATTGAACTCACAACAACTCTAATTCCTGGTGTTATCAGACTGGAGGGATCGATCCCAGCGTGGTGCACTTTTGGAAAGTGTCTGAAAACCATACCACGTGTTGGCCCAAGCCTTGTGAGTGAAATTGGGTACATGGGACGCTTGAGGGCCGTCGATAGCTGTGCTATCACGAAGTCACAAGTCATCGTGGCCGAGGGCTTGAGTGTGCTGGCCTTGTTCAAATTCTTGATCACGCTAGATAACACGCTCTCTCCCAGAAACTGTAACTTATGTCTGCTCAGGAAAGTTGCAGTATTCTTCTGAGTGCTGAATCAATTTGTTCATTTTGCAGACATGATATACAGACGGGAAGAATATTCTTCTTCTTTGCCATGTCCCTTCCTGGTGTTGATGATCATGGCTCTCCACAATTTCCTCTCCTTTGTAGCTCTTAATAAATTTTGTCTTTTTGTTATCTTCCCTAAACACTATCCTGCCATTTATTTACACAAGTTTATTCTTCTTCTTTGTATCGCGACCAATCAGAACGTTGGTAATCATGGCTCTCCACAATTTCTAATCCTTTGTAGCTCTTAATAACTCTTTTTCTTTTTTTGCTATCACTCCTAAACGTTGTTCCGCCATCCATTTACTGAAGCTTTTTAGGTTTATGCATTCTTTTCCTCTGTCCGTCTCGCCTTCATTTCGCCCTGTGAGTTTTAAATTCACCAAGCCCTCTTTCCTCATTATATGCTCTTGATATGTCAAGTGTCTCTTCCTGATATTGAGTTCAAGTGTCCATTTTGTTTTCATTTTCTTTAAAACTCCATCGTTGCTCATATGCTCGTTCCATGGTATTCCCAGCATCCTTCTGTAGAACCACATTTCGCTTGCTTCAAGTTTCATCTTTGTGAGTAGATTGTCCAGGATTCATTCTCATATTGGTGGACTGATATCATGTATCATTTCAGTACTCTTTTAGTTTCTAACGACATTTTCATGTTACATAATACTTCGCTTAGCTTTTGGAAAGCATCTTTTACTATCTTAATGCGTGTTCGGATTTCGGTGTCACACTTTCTGTCCTCTGTTAGCACACTTCTCAGATATTTAAATGTTTTTCTTTGTTTGATGCAGCCATTCCCCATCTTTAATTTGCATGTTGGTCTGCCTCTTTTGTTGACAACCATGTATTCTGTCTTCTTGTAATTGGTGCTTAGTCCTTTCTTCTCGTTTTCCTTCACTACTTTACTTCACTACTTTTTGTGCCTGTTTCTTGTCGTAATTCAGTGGAGGTAATCAAGCAGTGTTTGGTATGAATTTGGGTGCGACCTGAAAATCCTTCACATCTCCGAAGAAATAAGATGCCTTTCTCTATTTTCATCACCCCCGTCGTTCTCCAATCGGCAAGTTACGAAAAATATGTCCCGATTTCGCTGTCTGTATTCATTTCAATGGACGCCTTAACATAAGAGTACGTATATTGTCGTTAAATAACAAAACAAAAACGTTTCACAAGAAATAGCATCTTGTTTTGACTCAACATATTGTTAACTAGTGTTTTCTCCATGGTTTTGACGCCCTTTAAGAGGTCACCAATTAACCATGTTTGATAATCTAACCCAGCGTTTCAAAACCGATGCGTCCGGATGCACTAATGCGTCCTGAGATACAGCAAGGTGCACTCCAAGTTAACAGATGAGTAATTTATGAATTATTTTTATATTTAAAAACATATCTAAAAGCACTAAACACATGACTTCCATGTCAAAGGAAGGCGTTGTTATTTGGTATTTGAAACTGGATGCGAAATTCCTTAATCTTTAACGAGTGGATAATCCTTTCCTATTTGCCTTCCTCAAAGCGTACATATACTGCCGAATATTCAAAGAATTGTCAAAGCCCATCAAACACAAGATTCTCAATAGCAATTTTAAATATAATGTAATGTCTTAAAAATAAATGGAATAATTCTTTGAACTTTGCCTGATTCTCAGACTTCGAATTCTCTAAATCAATCTTTCTAATGCACTCAGAAAGGTAGCCAGGTGCACCCCAAGTTAACAGAAGAGCAATGTGTGAATTAATTTTATATTTAAAAAGATGGAAACACTAAACACATGGCGTCCATGTCTAAATTCAGTCTCTCATTTGATATTTGAAACTGGATGCTAAATTCCTAAATCTTTAACGAGTGGATTATCCTTCCCCTTTTGCCTTCCTCGAAGGCTGCCGAATATTCAAAAAAATTGTCAAAACCCATCAAACGAAATAAAGGGTTCGGTTCGAAATATTAATCAACCGAAGAAGGCCAGAGCGTAAAACGGTCGAAACGTTGTGAATATGGCAATGAAAATGATTATAACAGTCCGAATATTGTAAATAATGCAAGTAATCATAATACCTCATCTCAGAGATATAGACAGATATTGTACAGTTATGTTACGTTGTGAATATGGCAATGAAGATGAGGATAACAGTCCGAATAATGTAAATAATGCAAGTAATCATAATACCTCATCTCAGAGATATAGAAAAAAGATAAAAAGAATACCCGCTCGGCCTGGTGGCTAGGATCGAAGTGTAGTATCTGCGCTTTGTGAGCTGCCGGGTCGGGTGTCTGTCGAACTCTCTGCTTGCAGAGAGGAACCGGGACGAAGATCCGCCGAAGGGTAGGGTTTCGTTGGGTGAGGTTGACGGAACTGGCCCGCCTCGGCGGGTTTGGATGGTTATTTATTTTTGGCGGGGCCTACGGGCTCAGAGATACCCACATTAAAAAGGCCTTGTGCCACATTCGATCCCCGTGGGTGGATTGATAAATACCATCTCAGAGATATAGACATATAGAAAGAGACATTTTCTTCTGTTATTTACATTACAAATATCCGGACTATTGTCCTCATCTTTCTTGTTACTATCCCCACGTTTCAGCCGTTGTACTCTCCGGCCTTCTTCAAGTGGTTGTCGATCCGATTCATCGGTCTGCTGCGGACCCTGAAACTTCTGTTGAAAATTTCAAAACTTCCGAATATTTGTTAAATAGCCTTATCAACCAGCAATTGACCAAACGTGGTGAGTAAGGACACATCTTTGAAGAATTCTTCTATGGGGTGAAAAGTCCAAAGATCTGTTCTAATGAACTTTCATCCTGGGTAACTTTTTCTTTGTTATTAATTAATGGTACCCATCTTGTATATATTTCTATGCTAGACCTACTAAGGAGATCCTCATAGTTTAAATCACCTCACCAACCTGCAATTGGCCAAGCATGGTGAATACAGCTATACTCCTAAATACATGGTCAAACAGGGAGTGGTTCCTCCAAGGGGTGAGAAGTTCTTGGATCGGGATTAATTTGTACTAATGAGCTTTCATTCCTCGTAACATTTTTTTTTTATTAATTAACGGCTCCCCTATAGTATCTATTTCTATGCTAGGCCTACTGTTGAGGTCCTCAGAGCTTACCTTATACGCTGATTCCTTTAGATATCTAACTGTCCAGCGCTTTTTTCTCTGGAGTATTTTTGCTTTATTTAACAGGTGTTGGCCTTTACCCTTTTCTCTCTACACAAGATCAGCTATGCCAGATTGTTTCTTTCCTAATTGTTCCTCTTTATTTAATATTTGTATTATCCGGAATTAATTTATTCGGAATCCATTTCGAACCTTCTACCTGAAATAGACTTTGAGCTTTCTATAGAGGGAATAAAAAAAACAATTCGGTTCTTCCAATGCTAAGAACCACGTATTTGGCCTTCTTGGGAGTAATGCTTAGTCCTTTCTTCACGTTTTCTTTTATATCCTTCTATAGTAATTCTTGTAGTTTCCTCTCTCTGTCTGCTATCGACACTGTGTCATCTGCATTAGGGCAGGTTGATTTTTAACTTTTTTTAGGAAATCAACATTGCACTCAGTATGAATGCAGAGGCTTGATGGGATAAGTAATCACACCAAAAGTAGATAGATATTAATTAAATCAGATAGATAGATAGATAGATAGATAGATAGATAGATAGATAGATAGATAGGAAAAAGACTGAGATAGATGAAAAGGTAGATAGATAGATAGATAGATAGATAGATAGATAGATAGATAGATAGGAAAAGGACTGAGATAGATAGATAGATAGATAGATAGATAGATAGATAGATAGATAGATAGATAGATACGAATAAATTGAGATAGATAGATAGATAGGAAAAAGACTGAGATAGATAGATAGATAGATAGATAGATAGATAGATAGATAGATAGATAGATAGATAGATACAAATAAAATGAGATAGATAGATAGATAGATAGATAGATAGGAAAAAGACTGAGATAGATAAAAAGATAGATAGATAGATACATAGGAAAAGACCTAAGATAGATAGATAGATAGATACGAATAGAATGAGATAGATACGAATAGAAACGAATAGAATAAGATAGATAGATAGATACGAATAGAATGAGATAGATAGATAAATAGATAGATAGATAGGAAAAGGACTGAGATAGATAGATATAGATAGATAGATAGATAGATAGATAGATAGATAGATAGATAGATAGAGTGCTGTCACCAAAAATTAGATTCATAACTTTTACCAATCTTTGAGTATTTAGTTTTAAGATTATTTGAAAAAAATGTACAGAAATACCTACTTTCCGCAGATTTTTGCTTACAAACTGACTTCAAAATTTGACTATTTCAAGAATAAATCCAAATAAAGTTGATATCTTTTGCATTAGATTCATTGGATGGAAAATATATTCAAACCACGATTCTAATTATGAATCATCACAAGAACATTTTGCTATTTCTCACTGTATTCGATAAGTAAAAAATGTAAAAAAAAAAATTGTAAAAGATTACAAAAAACTACTCAATATATAAGCTGTGTTAAATCATTTGTAAGATAATAATTAATAAAAACAAAAAATAGATAAAAGTGTATATAACATCATAATACTACTGGGTACAAATTATAAGAGAAAATGTTTTAAATTTGCATTGTTTATGAAAAATCGCACGAAAACTATTGCTCTGTATAATATATTGCATCATAATATAACTAAATTGTTCAGTATAACATCCCTTTGAATTAAATAAAGGTCTTATTTGATGACACAAAGATTTAGTAATAATTTGCTTGTGCCATGCATCTTGTCCATGTACAATTTGTAAAGCTTCAGTAAATTATAAATTTTATAAGGCCGTTCTTATATGGTTTTCATTGATCATGGAATGAAATTGTAACGCTACGATTTCGAACCTAAACTTAATCTTTTAAACCCTTATCCTCAAAAGAAGATAACGATTTGGAAAAAAAAAATTTGTGCCATTATTTACAATGAGAAACCAAAACTTTCAAATTGAGTGCAATATGGCACCTTCAAAATCGACATGCGCTAATCTGCATATATTATGTTGTTAAGGCTTCGACCGTCAATAGGGAAACCTGGTAGGATTTCCAATTCTCTCAGAATCACCTCGCTATATAGGCTGAATAAGTTCAGTAAGAATACACATCTTTGTCTTATAACCGTATCTGCTTTTGCATATATATATATATATATATATATATATATATATATATATATATATATACCCAAGAATATGATTGATATATATGGAATGAATTCCAATAACCAACAAATACTATTCTTAAAAGAGTGCTCAATACAAAGTAGAGCAGATATAATTATTTATTTAAAAAAAAAAAAATTTATAATATATATATATATATATATATATATATATATATATATATATATATATATTATTTATTTTAAAAAATAATTTATAACATAAAATATTATAAAATCACTACAAAAAATAGCCATTTTGTTTCCAACACCCTCGGTGTCTTATCAAATGATGATGACATTCAACATCATCACTTGATAAGACACTGAGGGTGTTGGAAACAAAATGGCTATTTTTGTAGTGATTTATTAAATATATTTATGTTATAAATTTTTTTAAATAAATAATTATATATATATATATATATATATATATATATATATATATATATATATATATATATAAATTGGTATCATCCCATGCAAGGCAGTAAAAGCTACTAAGACACAAGGAATTACAGGGCTTGGAAGAATTAGGAACAGAAACATTACTAAAGAGGGGAACCAAAAAAAGAGTAACCAGGAGGAGAGTAGATAGCGGTTGACCTTGCATTTCAATTTTTGCAGATTAAAGTTGGCTGGCAAGCATGGAGCCGGAAGGGAGTTCCACAAGCGAGAAGTGCGAGAAAAGAAAATGTTTGCATAGAAGTTACGGGTACGTCTAGCCAGCTTTATTGTAAATTGGTGACATCTTGACGCCAGTCTGGTACTGCGCTTAAATTAAAAAATGCCTAGGTACCATAGCGAAGAGCTCACCCGAACAATTAGATGAAAGTATTTGTAGAAAAGACACAGAGAGGCAACCTTACGGTGGTGGGAAAGTGACTGAAGCCGAGCTGCCAGATTAGGACCAATAATATTGCTGATTCTTCTTCGGATTTTATAAAGGAGCTCCAGGTAAATAGCAGGGGTACCAGACCATATATGGCAGCAATATTCTAAGCATGGACGAATGGTGGACCAAGAGATATTTAAGATAGATTCTGAAGATTCCAATTTCCTTAGCAAGCTGACCTAGCAATGGATTCAATATAGTCTTTCCACTTCAATTTATTTTCTATCCCTTCGTATGCAGGCAGTTCTGGATTATTCTAGTATCTTTCCCAAATATGTCCAGTTGATATAGCAATTCTCATGCTACTTTGGCCTGGTTTATCAAAAGATTTTTCATAATCTACAAAACATAGGTATATATCCTTCTGTTGTTCGATAAAAGTGACTGACCTGATTTTTTTAACTAAAAAATTTCGCCTATTGTTTTGGGGGTCAAACTAATTTTTAATCTTATTAATATAAAGACTCCTTCCAGACCACCTCGTAAAAATTTTACTCACCCTAAGGTATTCTATTGATAATTATAATTTTGGATATAAATGAGATTTAGGGAAAAACTCTGTGCAAAAAAAGTGACACACTTATTTTTGCAACTAGTAATCAATAGAAACATAACCGAACATCTTTAAATAAAGAATAATAGAGGTATAATTTATTTATAATAGGTAATATAGTTCGAAATATTTAATAATCTATGGGTCCTCCTTTATTTTGAATAACCTTTTCAACCATTTTTGGAATTGGCTTGATTAGGTTCTGGCAAATCTCATCTCCAAGCATTGAATTCCATTCGGATATGAAATTCACAATCAAATCCTCTTTTTTGCTCAACTGCTTTCTCGAGAGCCTGTACTTTATAATGCTCTATAAGTTTTCTATGGGGTTGAGGTCAGGAGATTTGGGCGGCCATGTCATAACACTCACCTGCTTCTCATCAAAGTATTCCTTCATCAATTTTGATTTGTCACAGGGAGCATTATCCTGCATAAAAATGACCTTGGTGGGGTCGATTTGCAGCCTTTCAGCAGAAGGGAGCAGACAAGACTCTAAAATTCTCTTGTACTGCTCGCCCCTGAGGGTCTTTCCAATAGGTTTTAAGAAACCAGTTCCATGAAAAGAAAAGCATCCCCAGAGCATTATGCTGAACGGATGCTTGACAGTACTTACTGCTAAATTCAAAGAACTTTCAAAGCTTCTTCTTCGGATTTTAGATCGCTTATCCTTTGAATTTAGCTCAACTTTCGTTTCATCGGAGAAGAGAACATTTAGTAAAAAAATCAGGTGAGTCATTTTATCGAACAGCACTGTATATATATATATATATATATATATATATCGAACACCACTGTATATATATATATATATATATATATATATATATATATATATATCGAACAGTACTGTATATATACTTCTGCATTTGTATTGATCTTCTAGTGTCTTATAAATTTAGCGTTGGCATTAAGGATGGATTTTAATTTTGCGTCTCATTCGATTTCATCAACTATTTGATTTATAAGCTTTTCTAATTACCATATTTTCTGGCTTCCAAGACGGAGCTTTTTTCTTGAAAAATACGTGTGGATCTTCCAAAACGAACGTAAGGCAACGTCTAGGATCAAGTAAACTTAAACATTCACCTAATTGACTTGACTGATAGGGACGTGGACTTATATGTTAAGTCATTACACTATAATGAAAGCTATTTATTTAATTCAGCCTTTTACATGATGTAGCCTCAGTACTTAGCTGTTACAAGTATTTCCAAGACTATAAACCTTCCTGGAGCCGAGCCACAACCTTAAATATGCTCTGTTTGCTAGAAGCGGCGGAAGGCTTTCTGCTCTTGAGTCGTATGTCATTGCCATAGAAACAAAATCAGACGAGTGATTAATGTAAACAATACGTAGCGTCAGTATGTGAGGGACACATGGTGAATGTGTTGTTGTATGGGAATGACGTTTATTTTTCTTAGAAATTTCTTTCTAATATTCAGGTGCGTCTTCGAAGCCGCAGTGTCTTGTAAACCGGAAAATACGATTTAAGGCCTGGGTTTTCTTTGAGGGTTGTTACCTGAAAGGGTTTTCAAGTTATTAAATCTATTTCTGACGGATTCGGCTTTTAATAAGTTATTATTTTCTTTAATCCATTAAAATTACTATTGCGGAACGTTTCTCCTATTTGAAATTTAAAATCTCGTGCTATAGTATTAGAATGTTACAGCAGACATATTCAAAAGGAGAGGATTGATAAACTGGTTTAATTGGGGTATTGTTATGGGCATGTGGCCAAGTGGTTAGAATGTTTCTTTTCTGCCCATGAGACCCGGGTTCAAATCCCACCATGGTCAATGACTTCTTGATGTTATTGGTTTGGAGGAGGTGAAAACCAAAACACAGGTTGATCCAAGCCTTATGAGTGAGATTTGATAGATGGGAGCTGTTGATGGTTGTGCTAGCATGAAGTCACAAGTCATCGTGACAGAGGGTTTGTGCATGCTGGCCCTGTTCAGACTGTTGATCACACTAGATAACTTACACTCACCCAGAAACTCTATGGTCCACTCAGCATAGTGGCAGTATAAACCACAGGTGGACACTGTGGATGTTGAACAGACAAATGTGCCTGACAGGTGTCTGCAACAGGGATTAGCTAGCTGCTCTAGTAGACTGGCATCCTTGGATACGAGTGGCTGTGCCAATTAGAATAGTGGTTATATTTCAGTATTACCATTTTACGGTAATATATATTTGTTTTATTACCTCTTCTTTTGTCATGAATTGTTTCCTTGTTATAAATTACAGTTGGGCCCCAAATTAAAAAAAAAGGACTTGATTAATTATAGTTAAAATTAATGTTCGCCAAATTCAAACGCGCATTTTATTTAGATTTTTAGAAATTTGAATTTATTTATATTATTACAAAATTTGGGGTTTTGAAAATGTAATTGTCCATCTCGCGATGAACGTATGACAACAGCTAACTGAACATCAATTGAAAATTTTAAAAGTTGTAACGCGAAAAATATTAAAGTCAAAATGTGAAGATTTTAAAGTCGTAATGTTAAAAATTTCTAGGACGTAATGTCCTTGGGAACAGCACAATTGTGCAAATAAAATTTGTTCTAATTAAGTACTTACTATCTTTTTAATCATATTTTATTGGAAAAAGATGGTCGAATTTAATACATACAGTATGTTTATGCTTCTCTATAAAACATGTTCAAAAGAACACATTTATTTTTTTATTTATTTATTTTTTTTTAAGCATTCCGCCCCGAGCAAGGCGTGAAGCCACTAGGATGCAGGGGTTGCGGAAGATTTGGAGCAAGAGCAGATAGGAGTGATAGAAGAAAAGATGAGGAGAAGGATAGTAGGTAGATCAAGGTAACTGGAGATGTCGATTGACATTACATTTGAATAGTTGGAGATTTTAGCTTTCAGAGAAACAGTAATTGCGAAGGGTGTTCCACAGGCGAGAGGTGCTAGGTATGAAGCTATTGGAGTAGAAGAGACGGCTACATTTAAAAGTTTCTACGGTGTAAGGGTGGGAGCGGGATGCCAGCCTCGTAGGGCGCTTGAATTCATGGAGTCTGGGAACCAGAAAAAGCAGCTCGTCAGAGCAGTTACCATGGAAGTATTTGTAGAAAAGACAGAGAGAGGCGACGGCGCGTCTGTGAGAAAGTGACTGCAGACAAGACGCTAGATCAGGGCCAATTAGATTACATATCCGTCTCTGGATCTTGTCAAGAACTCCGAGGTAAGCAGAAGGTGCCCCAGCCCATATATGGCAGCAATACTCCATGCAAGGGCGAATGGTTGTATGTGTGTGTATAAGTGACCACTAGTATTCGAGGATACCTGTCTACTAGGGTGACTAACTAATACCTATTGCAGACGCTTGATCAGGCGCATTTGTGTTTATTCAACACGCAAAGAACCAATTTTTCAACAACAAGGCTGATCAGACCTTAATGACAGTTTCTGGGAAAGAGCGTGTTATCTAGCGTGATCAACAATTTGAACAAGGCCAGCACACTGAAGCCCTCGGTCACGATGACTTGTGACTTCGTGCTAGCACAGCTATCGACGGCAGTTTCACTCACAAGGCTTGTGTTAAACCGTGTTATGGTTTTCAAGCAGTTTCTAAAGGTGCCGGATGCTGGGATCGACCTCGATTCATTCCAATAACGTCAGGAAGTCACCTTCCCGACTATGGTGAGATTCGAACCCGGGTCTCATTATCAGAATGTGAACTTTCTAACCACACATGCATATATATATATATATATATATATATATATATATATATATATATATATATATATATATATATATATATATATATATATATATATGATGTTTTAAAGTATATATATACCCATATATATATATCGAATCGATTCTACCGTCGCGTTCGACGTAAGAGGGTCAAAGCAGGTCAGTTTCCAGGAAACTGACAGCCCGACACCGGCACATGAGATTTGATTATAATGGTGAAGGTTTCGTGCAGGACCATCCACACTTTTTGAAGGGCCGAATACAGAGATCTGGTGCACGACGTGCCACAAGGTCCCCAAACGACCCTCCGCAGGTTTTGAATTCGGAGTTGTCCTTCTCCTAGACCAGTTGCCATCCATGGCTATAGAACCCAGTCTGTCCTGCAACTTTACCCATAGCTGGAGGCAGAAGAAGAGGATTCACACCTTTCCCAAGGGTATTAGCACGTAAGTGAATGTAATGGATTCAACCTGGATTCGAACTCGGCTCTGAAGCCGATATTCATTACTCCACCGTGCCTTTTTTTATATATATATATATATATATATATATATATATATATATATATATATATATATATATATATATATATATATATATATATATTAAAAACGTTATATATATATACGTTTTTAAGTATATATATATATATATATATATATATATATAAAAATATATCTAAAAGGAATTTTTTCGATAGACTTTCATGTTTCTAGCTCTTTCTTTTTTTAAAACCTTTTTTCCCTCGAGATTGATTTGATTATTGACAACTCAAAAATTCGAAGGTTTTTCGAAACGAGTATAGTTATCTATATTTGTATTTATATATATATAATATATATATATATATACGTTTTTAAGTATATATATATATATATAACGTTTTAGATATATATATATATATCTATATATCTACTTAAAAAACGTTTATATATATACGTTTTTAAGTATATATATATAACGTTTTAGGTATATATATATATATATATATATATATAAACTTAAAATATACATATATACGTTTTTAAATATATATATATATATACGTTTAATGGATATATATATATATATATATATATATATATATATATATATATATATATATATACATACTAAAAACGCTATTTTTAGAAGCCACCGGAAATAAGCGATAAACTTCTATTGCTGATCAATAGAAGGAGAAGAAGGAGTGCGAACCGGGCAAAATAGACGCACCTATCGGCGTCGCCGTCCCCCACCGTGCCGTCACGCTCGTGGGCACACGCGTTGGCCACTCGTGGTGGCGACCTGCGTTGACAGTTACGGGTCGCGGCGCTATATATTAAGACTAAGACCGACGCGCGTCTCACAACTCTTGGCCGGCATAACCGTGTTAAACAAGAGCAAAGGTGTGAATAATCCCATAATAATCTTGATCAATCTCTAAAGCCACGACATTTCCTCTTCCCACACGACGATGTGAAAGAATTACCCTCGCATCTTGAAGAACCAAAGAATGATGCTCCACTCACAAACAGATGAGTATTCGTCACGTCCTGTATTATCGTATACTATTATATATCCATCTCAACAATATATATATATATATATATATATATATATATATTAAGAGAGAGAGAGAGAGAGAGAGAGAGAGAGAGAGTGAGAGTGCAATGAGTAAATTGTCGCCATTTTATATTTTTAATTTACTGCAGGCGCAGTTTTTGTCTATATTTCTGAGATGAGGTATTATGTACACTATATACTTTATTCGGACAATTTTGTTGTTACACAATTTGGACAATTTTGCTGTTACACGATTTGGGCAATTTTGTTGTTACACGATTTGGACAATTTTGCTGTTACACGATTTGGGCAATTTTGTTGTTACACGATTTGGCTAATTTTGCTGTTACACGATTTGGGCAATTTTGTTGTTACACGATTTGGACAATTTTTCGGTTACACAATTTGGACAATTTTGTTGTTACACGATTTGGACAATTTTGCTGTTACACGATTTGGGCAATTTTGTTGTTACACGATTTGGACAATTTTTCGGTTACACAATTTGGACAATTTTGTTGTTACACGATTTGGACAATTTTGCTGTTACACGATTTGGGCAATTTTCTCGTTACACGATTTCAACAATTTTTTTGTTACACGATTTGGACAATTCTTTTGTTACACGATTTGGACAATTTTGCTGTTCGCCCGTTACATTATAGTTAGTGAATACCCGTACTTGAGTAGACGTCGGCATATTTTTTTTATTAAAAACGCTTGAAAAACCCACCTCCATAGACGATATGTGCAGCGTCCCTTCATGATATACATGGTCATACCTCTCCACATCCTCCTATTCCCTGTGAACCCTTAGCAGGCTTTCTCTATTTGATAACCACCCCCGCCTTACCCTATCTACTATCCATTCACACAACCCCGTCAGGCAAGTATCTCGCCGCCTTTCCCTATTTCTTCCGCTCTCAATAGGCCTTGTGAGGGTTAAGTTTTCCTCAATATTTGTCCAAGGTATTTCTGTTATATTTTCCTGATTCTGAGTAGGATGTTCTTTCAGTATCTGTCTATATTTCTGAATTGAGGTATTATGTACATTATTTACATTATTCGGACTATTGTCCTCATCTTTGTTGCCATATTTATTACAACGTTTCGGCCTTTCAGTATCTGTCTATATTTCTGAGATGAGGTATTATGTACACTATTTACACTATTCGGACTATTATCCTCATCTTTGTCGCCATATTTATTACAACGTTTCGGCCTTTCAGTATCTGTCTATATTTCTGAGATGAGGTATTATGTACACAATTTACATTATTCGGACTATTGTCCTCATCTTTTCCGCCATATTTATTACAACGTTTCGGCCTTTCAGTATCTGTCTATATTTCTGAGATGAGGTCCTATGTACACTATTTACATTATTCGGACTATTGTCCTCATCTTTGTCGCCATATTTATCAAAAGGTTTCGGCCGTTGTACGCTCCGGTCTTCTTCAGGCGGTTGGAATGTCGAACTGAACCCTTTATTTCGTTCACTGGAGTAGACTGTTCTAGTTCCATGTGCCATGTTTAATGGATGTCAGTTATCTCCTGTTAATTTCCCTATGAAAGTTCTCCACTGCGTTAACCGTGTATTGAACTCACACTCTTTGGGTCCTATCATTTGCTCTAACTAACGCCTCTATCCTCTGTGTCCTTGAGTGGGCCAAAGACTGGGTTGAGTTCGACATTCCAACCACCTGACGAAGGCCGAAGCGTACAACGACCGAAACGTTGTAATAAATATGGAGACAAAGATGAGGACAATACTCCGAATAATGTAAATAGTGTGCGCAGTTTTTGTTCAAGATGTTGTCGGCTGCACATTTTAGTAGGGTCAGTTGGGCACCATCTGTGAGAAAAAGAGCACCATGACACAATTTACTCCAGCAGAATTTTGGATACGTTATACTCTCCTGCTTGGCATTTGCGTCGAAAGCTCCAATACGAACATTTTAGAGTGTTTGGATATCAATCTGAGGACAGTTCGAAGAATTCGGAAAGAGTTGGATGAGTCTAATGGTGATTACGAAGGTACGGCAGCTCGGAAAACTCACTCTGATCGTTCTGATAAGAACAGAACAACCGAATTTGTTGGTGTGCACCCCAGACTACACAGAGGCCTACATCAGAAGCCTCGACGAGTAGTACTGCCATGTGTCAAGAGGGTGGCTACTGGAAGGCTTTATGTCTGGTAACAGGACTCTGCACCATGCTACATAAGCAGGAGAACCAAGTTATGGCTATGAGACGATTTCTGCGACCATAGCACACTTTACATCGGGCCACCTAACTCCCAAGACTGCAACTCCCTTGATTTTGTGTGAGACGTAGTGTAGCCCGAAACCAACAAAACTCCTCGTAACATTAAAGATGAACTGAAGCCAAGCATTATGGCAGCATTCACCAACTTAAAAAGACCGAGATTGTCCAGAAGAGTTGCAGGAGATTCTGAATTCGTCTGGAGGCCGCAGTTGAAGGTAATGGCGATTTTATTGAATAAATTTACTCTTTGGACTGTCATTTTTGCGTCATTTAGTCGACAATTTATCAATCGCATCCTTCATATCTGTTAAAATGAGGCGTCAGTGATTTTTTTCATTTTTTTCCGTTATTTAGGCGACAATTTATCCACCGCACCCTTCATATCTGTTAAAATGAGACGCCAATGTTCTTTTTTCATTTTTGCGTCAGTTAGGCGACAATCTATCCATCGCACCCTCTCTGTCTCTTAAAATTAGACGTCAGTGTTATTTTCATTTTCGCGTTATTTAGTCGACAATTTATCCATCGCACCCTTCATATCTGTTAAAATGAGACGCCAGTGTTTTTTTTTTCATTTTTTTTTTTTTGTGTCATTTAGGCGACAATTTATCCATCGCACCCTCCCTGTCTGTTAAAATGAGACGCCAGTGATTTTTTCATTTTCACGTCATTTAGTCGACAATTTATCCATCGCACCCTTCATGTCTGTTAAAATGAGACGCCAGTGATTTTTTCATTTTCACGTCATTTAGTCGACAATTTATCCATCGCATCCTTCATGTCTGTTAACATGAGACGCCAGAGGTTTTTTCATTTTCGCCGCATTTAGGCGACAATTTATCCATCGCACCCTTCATATCTGTTAACATGAGACGTCAGGGATTTTTTTTTTTATTTTTTATTTTTGCGTCATTTCGCAGGTCGACAATTTATCTATCGCACCCTGTATATATCCATCTGAACCATATTTAAGGGTACACACGTCTCCGTTTGTTGTAAGAACATCGCCCAAATATGTGCTTGGACAGAAATAGCAATTTAAACCTCGGCAGCAACTCCGCGTTCTTTAGTTTATTTTATTACTGCTTTTTTTTTTTTTTTTTTGGCTTTTTTTTTGTCAAAATATTTTCAAGCAACTCGTATAATTTGTCATGTTTCAAGGGAAGCTAATATCGTAAACGACAAGCCGTTGAAAGTAGTGACTATCTATCTGTTGCGCTGGTGGAAAAAGAAAGGTTGGCTTTAAAAAAAAAAGGAAAGAAAAAAAATATGTTTGTTTGGGTGTTACGTTAACGGAAGCTGCCCTAACGGAAGTTGCGTGAAACGCTTTCTTCTTCTTCCTCCTCCTCCTCTTCTTCTTCTTCTTTTTAGCTTGGTTATTGAAGGCTGAGAAAAAAGCAACTGAAGACATCTCGTAACACGAGGAGGCGAAGTCCTTTGATAGAAAAAATATGAGAAGAAGACAAAAGCAAAAAAACAAAACAGCACAAAGCCGGAACTCCAGACTGTGGTGACCACACACCAGTGTGAAACGCTCGTTAGAGATTGAATTGGTCCTGTGGGAAGGGAGCGAGTCCTTAGGTACGTGAGTGGTTGGATGGCAAGGGTATATTCCTTATATAGCAAGGAAGTTTTTTCCTGTCAGTCCGAGGGAAATGTTTGTAGGTGGGGAGAGGGGAGGTGGTAAGTATGGAGGAAAAGAAAACGAAAAAGGAAAAAACGTTAATTTTTATGATTATTTTTGCATGGCTCGATGTGTGAGTGCAGGACTTTATACAGAGTTAGAGGAATACTTGTGGCCCTTTGTATGAGAATCTGTGTATATGTGTGTTTGTCTGTCAATGTGTATGAGTGTGTGTGAATGTGTGTGTGTTCATGAGAGTGTGCGTGCGTGAGTGTGAATGTGTATGACTGTGAATGTGTGTATGAGTGTGAATATATGTGTGAATGTTTGTGAATATAAGTGTGCATGAATGTGTGTGTACATGAGTATGTGTGTGTGACTGTGTGTACGACTGTACGTGATTGAGTGTATAAGTGGGTGTGAATGTGTGTGCTTGGATGATTGTGCGTGGGAGAATGTTTGTGTGTATGAGTGTGTGTGTTTGTGTGTATGGGTGCGTGTGAATATATGTGTATGACTGTGTGTGTGAATGTGTGTATGACTGTACGTGAATATGTGTGTACGAGTGTGTGAATGTGTGTGCGTGTGTATGAGTGTGTGTGAATGTTTGTGTGTATGTTTGTGAATGTTCGTGTGTATAAGTGTGTGTGTGAATGTGTGTGAGAATGTGTGTGTGTGAATATGTGTGTGTAAATATGTGTCTGTGTGTGTGTGTGTGTGTGAGAGAGAGAGAGAGAGAGAGAGAGAGAACGATAGAATTTAAATGTGTTGGAGAGAGAGAGAGAAAGAGAGAGAGAGAGATAGAGAGAGAGAAATTAATTTCACCATCGAAAATCTGTCTTCCTGAATTTAAAATCTGTTTCTAAGTTAATTTTTTTTTAACTCTTAGTTCACCCAAGGCCCGACAGCCACTCAATGTAGAGGGTTGCTGAAAGCGATGGTGAGGGATGGGCGAAGTAATAAAGTATTATGAGTGCACGTAGAATAGATATCGGTTGATCCTGGCCTTAAAGAGAAAAAGTTGTCAGGGAAGCATCCACTCAGGAGTATGTTCAACATTGCAACATGGACACGGCAGGGTGGGTCCTATTTGTGATGGTTCGAGCTGGTGCCACAAATGAATTTAACTCGTCTGGATTTCTACAATATTAGTGAAACGTTGGCAATGTTTCTTCCGTGTAATAAGAGTCGCAGGATGGAGAATAATTCATCACCCGCATGGCCACGTTTCGATGCATTTCTATCGCAAAAACGCGAGCAATCCATTTACATTATGATAGCAGGATTAAAGAGTAAATTGTGGCCAATTTTAAATCTACACTTTATTTACAGTTTATTTATATTTTACTTATATTTAACTTTATAGTTCTATAAAATTTGTGATTTTGAAAATGTAATTGTCCATTTTACAATGAACGTCTGTCAATTGGCAACTGTACGGACTTTGGATAATTTTAAAGACGTAAGGCTAAAAATGTAAAAGTCGTTATAGCCTTGAGAATTGAACGATTGCGTCATTTAAATTGAATGAAATCAGGCGAGATGGGTTCATTTAAACAAGTTTTATTGGCAAAATATGATTTAATTTAAGACTCACAGCATGTTTATACATCTCAATAAAATATAGATAGATATTAATAGATTGAGATAGATAGATAGATACGAACAGAGTGAGATAGAAAGATACAAACAGACTGAGATAGATAGATACATAGATAGAGATAGTGAGAAGATACAAACAGACTGAGATAGATAGATAGATAGATAGATAGATAAGAATGTTAATAAAGTTACAGTGGTAGATAGATAGATACGAACAGAACATACATAGACGAAGATGAGATAGATAGATAGATAGATAGATAGATAGATAGATAGATAGATAGATAGATGATTAATAAATAGATGCGAACAGACTGAGATAGATAGATAGATGGTAGATAGATATACGAATATGAATAGATTGAGATAGATAGATAGATAGATAGATAGATAGATGTGAAAGGGTTAAGATAGATAGATAGATAGATAGATAGATAGACGATGGGAACAAAGACAGAGAGATAGGACAGAGATAGATAGATAGATAGATAGATAGATAGATAGATGTTAATAGATAGATAGATAGATGAACAGATAGATAGATAGATAGATGATACGAACGGGATAGGATAGAGAGAATGATGACAGAGGAGAGATAGATAGATAAAATAGATAGATAGATAGATAGATAAGATAGATAGATAGATAGAGATAGATAGATAGATAGATGATGATAGATGTGAAAGTCTATGTTAGGAGGGAAAAAGACAGAGAGATAGATAGGAACAAACAGAGAGATAGATACGACAGAATGAGATAGATAGATAGATGATAGATAGATAGATAGATAGATGATAGATGAACAGTCTATGTTAGGAGAGGGAAAGAATGACAAAGATAGATGGATAGATAGATAGATAGATAGGGAACAAAGACAGAGAGATAGATGCGAACCGACTGAGATAGATTGGGATCAAAGATATGGATAGATAGACTGGGATATATAAATATGAACAGCTTGGGATAAATACAATTAAACTGATGTAGATAGATAGATAAAAATACTGAAATAGGGACAGTTTGAGAAAGCGACATATGAACAAACTTGTATAAATACGAACAGGCTTATATATATATATATATATATATATATATATATATATATAGATAGATAGATAGATAGGAACAGATTGTGAACGTTAAATACAGTCGTGAAGTTTAGAACTGGTGGAACTAGGGTATATAATTCGCCTGTACAATTTCCATGTATAAAGCGATAGAGCAAGCGAGAAGTTTACGACGTTCCGTCTGTGAGGAAAGTGGTTGTAAGGAGGACAATAATTTTTTACCCACAAGGACGCGGAAACACTCTTGGTCTCTATCAAGACTGGAAAGTGAAGCCTTGGGAGTTCCTACCCAAACATGGCATCAGTACTTTATTTTCGGCTTGAACTGTCTCTTTTAACTGTAGAGTAGGAGGAGTCAGGTATTTACTGGAAAGGTAAAGGGTACCGACTACATTTAGCAATGGACCGTTTTTTTTTTAATAGTAAAGAAAGTTCATGAAATTTTGTACTTACCATCGGTTATAGTTTACAAGGGAACATGAAATACAAGATTCTTCACTTAGAGAAGCTGGCATGTAATTTCAAGTGTTTGATCTCTGGCCGTTTCTCTTGCTTTTTCTGAAAAAAGCTAGTGTCACTGATATGTCTTTTCCGCCCTTCCAGGTGATCAAAACAAAATAGTCCACTATTTGTGAGGTATTTGTAGGAGACATTAAATATTTCTATCTTCCCTTCTTTCTTTCTTTCTTTCTTTCTTTCTTTCTTTCATTTTCTTATTGAAACCAAGTAGCTTCATTGATTTGTCTTTTCTGTCTTTCCATGTAATTAAAACGAAATAGTCCATTATTTATGCGGTATTAGCAGGAGACCTTAAATATTTGTATCTTTTTTTCTTTCTTTCTTTCTTTCTTTCTTTCTTTCTTTCTTTCTTTCTTTCAGTGAATCCAAAATTCTTTTTTTGCCTTTCCACTCGATCGATGTTGTGCCGAGTCTTGGAGTTGTGATGCCGGCATTTTCGGTGGGATCTTTGGTCTTTATCCATTAGAACTGTATGTGAATGTGGATGTTCCTAATATTTACCCATTCTGGATCACTGTCTGCCATTATGAAGACGTATGTAGTAACCTGATTTGAGAAGACATAATTCCCCGTGTTTTATTTATTGGTCTGTCTTTCTTTTACGGCTTTAGGTTCATACTTTTGTTTCACTGGCAGCATTGTTCTTGATCTTGGCTTCAGGTAAAGATAAATTGTCCTCACCAGGTGTCGTGCACAAGGTCAGCAAAGCCAGGTATTTGTTGTCATATTTTAAAATCTTAATCTGTTCCAGTTTAGAGTCAACCATTATCTTCTCCTCCTATCCATATAAACAACCCCTTAATGTAACCCTCTATCTCGAGTGGCCCACGGGCCTTGTACAGAGTGAACCTTACTGTAAAAACCAGAAAACCCCCTTTTTTCGCTTTATTATTTTTGGTTAATATAGGCAGGAGGCATTCATTTTTTTTTAAGTATATTTAGGGGAGTTGGGCAGTTCGTGAAGGTTAACAAGCTTGTTTCGCTAGATCAGTCACGACTAAATAGTGAGTTCGATCCTCATTGAGTACCCCATGCTTTTGGCTTTGTGTCGCATCTAGGCCATGCTTAGAAAATCACCATACTTTTCGCTACATTTAGGCTACGCTTAGTCAATCACACTGTGCACTTTGAAGTGATGTAATGGTTAACAAGTTTGTCTCGTTAGATCAATTACGATTGAGCAGTTCGATCTTCTCTAGGCGCCCTATATTTGTGACCTTATGCCACCTCTAAGCTACGCTTAGTAAATTATTATTATTTTTTGGGGTGATGGGTAAAATGCTGTGGAAAGTAAATATTTCTTCTATGCCCATTGCAAGCAACTAATAAAGATAAGATTTTAAAGTTTAAATCATTGCAGTTAGAACGATAGCTATTAAAGTCGAGAGCTTACAATGGTTTTCTCAATTCAAACTGGGATACGTTGGCTTTCGTCTGTGTCTTTTTCTAACTATCTCTTGAATTCATAAAAGTACTCACAAAAACAAAAAACAAAAAAGAAAATGTAATAACTTCCGACCAGTGTCATTTTGTCCGACTTGCAAGTAGGACATTAATATTAAACAAAGACTGACCTTTCGCTGGCGTCGGCTAAAGCAGACAGTCGTTGTGTAAGCAAGATGGCCGGTTTCAGTAAATTGAGGCGAAGCAGACGACTCTTGGCCGAGAAAGGAAAAAGAACAACGTATTCAAATTTTGTTTGTGTCTACTCAATGTAAATTGTCTCGGGTTGTTGAAATCACCATCGACGCAATATGACTCGCGTTGGTAAGCTAAAGGAATGAAATTTGTCTCACAAAACAACTTTTTCAAATGTGGGGTCTTATTATATCGCGCGTGCGCACGGACGCATACTTATATGGGTCATGGTTAAAAGAAAAATACGTGTGTGCGCGTGTGTGTATTTGAGGTAATATAAAATAGAGCAGCTCGATTTTGGAAGCGTGGTATTGCACTCAATTTGAAAGGTGGAGTTTGACATGATAGATAATGGCAACATTTTCTCAAAATCGTTACCATTTTTTGAGCAAATCAGTTTGAAGATTAAGTTTAGCTTCAAAAAAGTTGCGTGGGAATTTAACTCCGGTGATCAGTGTATAGCATTTATAACTTACTGAAGCTTTACAAGTTGTATATGAGCAAGATGCATGGCACAAACACATTATTAGTAAATCATTATGTCATCAATTAAGGCCTTAATTTAATTCAAAGGGAAATTATACTGAACAATTTAGCTATATTATGATATAATAAATTTCACGGGTCAGTAGTTTTAGTGTGATTTTTCAATAAACAATGTAAATTTAAAACATTGTCTCTTATAATTTATGCCCAGTAGCGTTATGGTGTTATATACATTTTATCTTTTTTATTATTATTAATTATGAATTAACAAACGATCTAAGTTATCTTATTCACTGAGTAGCCCTTTTTATTCATTGACATTTTTTTACACAGTTTTTACTTATCGAATGTAATAAAAGAATTGAATATTTTACTTGTGGTGATTCATAATTAAAATTCAGGTTTGAATTTTTAATTTCCCATTAAATGCAGTTAAAAGAAAAGATATAAACTTTATTTGGATTTATTCTTGAAATAGATTTTGAAGTCAGTTTGTAATAAAAAAAAACACCTGAGGAAATTAGGTATTTCTGTAAAGTATTTTCAAACGATTTTAAAACTAAATACTCAAAAATTGGCAAAAGCTATGAATCTAATTTTTAGTGACAGCACTCTATCTATCTATCTATCTATCTATCTATCTATCTATCTATCTATCTATCTCAGGCTCTTCAATATATCTATCTATCTATCTATCTATCTATCTATCTATCTATCTATCTATCTCTTCAATATATCTATCTATCTATCTATCTATCTATCTATCTATCTCAGGCTCTTCAATATCTATCTATCTATCTATCTATCTATCTATCTATCTATCTATCTATCTATCTATCCTTGTCTGTTCATATCTGCGTGGGTGGGCTGAAAACTTTATAGGCTATGAAGAAATGATGCTAGATCTGCCAAATCTCGCAATCTCGCATGCATTATTTTAAACTCATTCCTATTATGAGGGAGCGGCTCGGATTGAGGAATCGGAGAGCCGAGTTCGAATTCTAGCCGAATCCATCATATTCACTTACGTGCTAATATCCTTGGGAAAAGTATGAATCCTCTTCATCTTACCTTAGCTGAGTAAATAGCAGTACAGACCGGGTTTTATAGCCTTGCATGGCAGCTGATCTACCGCAGAAAAAAAAACTGCCTCGTCAGTCATGTATCGAAAGATACATGATCGCCTAAGCGTGTATCACGCATGGCACATAACTGACTGACTGAGGACCAAACTCACAACTTAGTTATAATGGTCAACCAGTTTAGCCTCACAGACCAAGTACTCATTGCCAAGGAATCTTGTTTGGATTTGGCCTTGTACGGTGGAGTAGTGGATAGCGGCTCGGATTGAGGAATCGGTGAGCCGAGTTCGAATTCCAGTCGAATACATTACATTCGCTTACGTGCTAATACCCTTGGGAAAGGTATGAATCCTCTTCTTCTCCACTCCAGCTATGGGTAAATAGTAGAACAGACTGGGTTCTATAGCCTTGAATGACAACTGGTCTACCGCAGAAAGAAATGGCAACCTACTGTGGGACAAAATCTGCCTTGTCAGTCATGTATCGAAAGATACATGATCGCCTACGCGTGTATTACGCATGGCAATAACTTTTCGTGTCGAATCTATTACATTCACTTATGTGCATTCACTTACCTTTGGGAAATGTATGAATTCTCTTCTCCCCCCCCAGTTATGAGTAAATAGCAGGGCAGACCAGGTTCTATAGCCTTAGATGGTAACTGATCTACCGCAGAAAGAAATGGCAACCTACTGCGGAAGAAAAAAAATCTGCCTGGTCAGTCATGTATCTGACTGTAGAGGGCATCTTGTTTCAGGAATAATTACTATTATGAGGTGAATTGTTTCTTTCCAGGTAAATTGATATCTGACTGTCTTCAAAATAACTCGAAATATTCTCTTGAGAAGTCTTCAAAATAACTCGAAATATTCTCTTGAGAAGTGACAAAATTTGTCATCGATTTGTTATCGAGTACCTGCATAAAAAAAAGGGTTTATACCCCAAGAAAATTCATGCCGACATGGGAAACTGAATTCAGGAGGTGAAAGGAGATTCTTGACGTCCAGACCTTGTGTCAACAAGGTCTGGACGTCCTTCAAGGACAACATTGATCCTGTTCACCACATGGCAATAGATTACAGGCGATTGACTATAAATGAAATAGCCAATCCTATTAGCATATCGGTGGGTGCCACGTCTTCTGACACCTGATTAAAAGCGCACCAGGCTGATCGCATCACGGGAAAATATGACATAGTTTGAGGCAGATCCAGCTGGTTTCCTTGAATGTTTCCTAATCCAGGATGAGGATTGGCTTCATCCGGTTGAGTCAGAGACAAAGAGAAAAGTTATGCAGTGGAAACAGGCCTCCTCACCTGGTCCAAAGAAGGCCATGGTCGTTTCATCTGCAGGAAAGGGGATAACATCAGTTTTGGGGGATGAAAAAGACATTGTGTTTATTGGCTATTATCAAATGGGCCACACCATCAATGGAGAGTATTATACCAAATGTTTCTTGTTTCATCAAGACAATGCTTCATCACAGAAGTTCTTGGTTTCAATGGATGCTGTGTGTGACAGTGGCTTTGAGCTGGTGGATCACCCTCCCTATTTTCCTGATATGACTATCATCTGTTCCCCAACATGAAAAGATACTTAGCTTGGAACTAGTATCGGATTAATGATGACGTCATATCTGCGTTTAATGACTTTTTTAATCAACAGGAAGAATAGTCTTCTTTGAAGAGTCAGATTTCAGTTTATCTGGAAAGAAACAATGCAGTTATTAATAAGAAGAGTTGAAATCAATACATGCAAGATTTCACAGTACTAGCATCAATCCTTCATAGTCAGCCTATGAACTTTTCAGCCCACCGACGTATCTAGAAAGAAACAATGCAGTTATTAATAAGAAGAGTTGAAATGAATGCATGCAAGATTTCACAGTTCTAGCATCAATCCTTCATAGTCAGCCTATGAACTTTTCAGCCCACCCTCGTACATGGAAAGAAACAATGCAGTTATTAATAAGAAGAGTTGAAATGAATGCACGCAAGATTTCACAGTTCTAGCATCACTCCTTCATAGTCAGCCTGTGAAATTTTTAGCCCACCCTCGTACCTGGAAAGAAACAATTCAGTTATTAATAAGAAGAGTTGAAATGAATGCATGCAAGATTTCGCAGCTCTAGCATCAACCCTCGTCCTGGGTAAGACGATAAACTACGTCCAGCAGCAATGTCTCTGATCAGGATGTTTTGAGGATCGTGGGGCCACCTCTTAATTACCAGTGCCACCAGATTCATCCTGCCTTGTGGTGGTTGCATCTGTTAGGATCCCAGCTAAACCAAACCAATCAAATCCAAAGAATATATATTCTATTCATATGAATCTATCCTAAAAATCTTGTCATTAAATAACTCATTGAGGTTGATATGCCGTAAAACAAAATAAACCAAACCAAACCAAACCAGCCGATAAGTTTTTTTTATACGTAATTTCTATATGCCGCGTGTAACAACAAAATTGTTCAAATCGCGTAACAGCATAATTGCCCATCCCACGAAATGTTTAATACCTAAAAAACACTAGACTAATTGAGTTTATTTTTCGACGTTTTAGTTTAGCCACCTTGACACCATTTGTCGTAGGAAGCACTGAAAACCCCCTTTGAGTTATTCAACTAGAAAGAGAAGAGGTTAAAATCGTTTTGTGTCAGCCCCATAGTCTTCCCAAATAAGCAATGGTGAGAGGAAAAAGATCATTCAGGTCTTCAGGACTGGTACCAATATTCATACTCTGGCTTCCATCTTCAAAGTCCATTCAAGAACCATCAAGAGAATGGTGAATAAGTTTTAAAAAAGGAAATAGTAGAGAGGAAAACCGGATCAGGAAGTCACAACAGGAAGAGGGATCATCATTTCAACTTAGAGAAAAAGAGATCAATTACGAAAAATTCAACTCAATTCATAAGACGTTTGTCACATGAGAGATGAGTTTCAGCTATTACAGTCCAAAGAGCAGTGAAAAAAAAAACTTGAAAATGAAATTGTGCATGAAACATGTGAAGCAACTTGTTACTCCAGGACAGAAAGTTAGAAGGCTAGAGAGGGCGAAGATCATCTTAAATAAGTTGGAAAGTGATCTTCTGAGTAGGATTGTTCTTTCTGTTGCCATTTTGTTTAAGACTTCCTTGTTGCTTACTCGCTCCGTCCATGGAATTTTCAGTATCCTTCTGTTGAATCATCTTCCTACTTTCTCCTCATCAGTGTGTGTGTGTGTGTCCAGAAGGATGCCATAGGAGTAAGGATGAAACGATTTCCCTGTTCGTTCGGTGACAGTGGCCAGCAGACTGTAATCGCTTCTGTTTGAGCTTAAGAGAGATTGGTCTGAGTTCTCCGTAAATTTTGTTAAGCTTTGTAAGGGATCTCTAACTGATATATGTGAATATGACAAACGCAGATGATTAACAATCTCCGATTAACAATTCCACCACCCGCACATTCAAAGTCACATTATCTGGCATTCCCAAGCGGTCACCCATCCAGATACTGAGCAGGCTCGACGTTGCTTAATTTCGGTGATCGTACGAGAATTGATGTTTCATTGTGATATAGCCGTAAGCCATTTCTACCCGCACATCCAAGCTTACAGCATCCGGTGTTTCCAAGGGGTCACCCATCTAGGTAATGACCAGGCTCGACATTGCTTAATTTTCATGAACGCACGGGAACCGATGTTTCAATGTGATGTGGATATAAGCCATATCTGCCGCACATCCAAGCTTACAGCACCTGGTATTTCCAAGCGGTCACCCATCTATGTACTGACCAGGTTCAACGTTGCTTAACTTCGGTCTTCGTAAAGGAACCGGTATTTCAACGTGATGTGAGCCATTTCTACTCGCCCATCCAAGCTTACAGCAACTGGTATTCCCAAACGGTCACCCATCTAGGTACTGACCAAGTTCAATGTTGCTTAACTTCGCTCGGGAATCGGTGTTTCAACGTGATGTTAGACATTTCTACTCGCCCAGCCAAGCTTACAGCATCTGGTATTCCCGAGCGGTCACCCATCTAGGTACTGACCAAGTTCAATGTTGCTTAACTTCGCTCGGGAATCGGTGTTTCAACGTGATGTAAGCCATTTCTACTCGCCCATCCAAGCTTACAGCAACTGGTATTCCCAAGCGGTCACCCATCTAGGTACTGACCAGGTTCAATGTTGCTTAACTTCGGTCTTGGTACGGGAATCGGTGTTTCACACTGATGCGACCCGTAAGGTAATCTAATGTCTGATTATGAATAAACATTCATAAATTCATTAAAAAAAAAATAGGTTGCTTATGTTTTGGATATTAAAGTTAGGTGATGTGGATTTCGAACTTTCGTAACGTGATGTGCTTTCCTTTCCTCGACGTAAAATTCATCCTGGCTTTGCCCTACGTTAAAATTCATCCTTCGAGCCCTACGTTTCTGAACAATTTTAACCCTAAAATATGAGTTCCTCCTGAACTCAAAATTCGTAAATAATCTGGGACGTTCAGTGGGGGATTAAAATATCGTAGAATGAACATGGGACCTCTCCTGTCCTTCATCTCTTTGGTCACTGAACTTCTGGGACGTTCCAGGGTGTGGGCCTCGGATTAATTCCAGACCTTCATAGAATGAAATTCAGTGACCTCTCCTGTCCTACCGATCGCTCTGGGCACTGAGCTTCTGGGAAGTTCCAGGGTGTGGGGTTCGGATTAATTCCAGACCTTCATAGAATGAAATTCCGTGACCTCTCTCGTCATATCGTTACATTTAACCCTTTGAACCCTGCGTTCCTGAACAGTAACCCTTCTCCCTGAGCTCCTGAGTCAAAATTCGCAAATTGGTATGTAATGTTTCAAGGTAGTTATAAAAATAGTAACAAGTGTTTACCCACCGTTCAACCGATGGCTGGACATTACGTAATTTTTCTCAACCACCGGTAAAGCGGTGGTCAAAGGATTAAATATTTTACTTACCTGATTCAGTCGTCGCCAATTTGTAACTGTTACTTCAGGCTATATTTCTTTTGCCGACGACCATACATACTGTTTACTTTTACACTTCTTTCCTTTCGCTATCTTTTACTCCTTTGTATTAGAAGTCTTGCAGTTTTTATTCTGTGTCCGCCATTAACAGAGTAACGTAACTTTAAGAAACTTTTATTCATTTATTTACGATTCAGAATCAGATTTAGCTTGTTTTTTTTTTATTCTCTGGTGAATGTGTTCCATGTCTGAACGTAGGACATTTTTTTTTCGTGTGAGTGACTGCTTCTGTATGAAGTACAGCACTTGTGGGTGAGAGGTAAAGAGACGTATCCCAGTTAATATCTATGCAAAGCTGTGCGCAGCTGAGATTTCAAACTTCGAATGAAATCGGGAACATCTTAGTAAGTTTGATAAACTGAGTTGTCCTCACAGTGAAATTTACGAGCGGGGTCGTGACCGGTTAAGTATGGCGGGCGCGACCGGCATGCTTTGTGTCGTCTTTCTTTCAACAAAACTCTCTTTCTAATGGCTACTTGATTGTCAATCATTCATTCCTCTTCATGTCTCTCTTTCTTTGTCTTGTTGGAATTTTTTTATTTTCAACAAATAAAAAAAAAATCTTCCGCTTTCTTTTAACTTTCCCAGATTCTTTCTTTCTTTCTTTCTTTTTTAATTTGACTTTTTTTTTAATTTTTCTTTTTGTTTGTTTCTTTTTCAATTTCTCCCCTTTTTTTTATTTCTTTCTTTCTTTCTTTCTTTCTTTCTTTCTTTCTTTCTTTCTTTCCATTTGTTGTCTTTTTTCATCGTCACCTCCTTCCTTCTTTCTTTCTTTCTTTCTTTTCAATTTTACTTCTATTCTTTAATCTCCTACTCTTTCTTTATTTCTTTCTTTTCAAATTGACTTTTTCTTTCATCTTCCACTCTTTCTTTCTTTCTTTCTTTTCTTTTATTTTACCGCGTTCATTCTTTTTTCAATTTGTTGACCTTTCTTTCATCGTCGAATCTTTCTTAATTTTTCTCTTTTTCTTTCTTTTTTCCATTGTCGTCCATTCATTTATCTTCTTATCTTCCTTCCTTCCTTCCTTCCTTCCTTTTCTTTTCAATTTTTCATCTTTTCTTTCATCTTCTCCTCTATCTTCTTTCTTTCTTTCTTTCTTTCTTTCTTTCTTTCCAGTGCACACTGCTAGCGGAGCGCCCAGGTTTACACTGTAACAGCAGCAAGACAATTGACTCGTTCAAAATTAAACTTCGATCACCTCACCACAATAGTACCAAAGTTTTGGGTCACGGTGCGGTCAATGACGTTATCTATATATCTATATATCTATCTATATATCTATATATCTATATATATATATATAATAGTCATTCTCAGACAGCCTGCTCTGCTGTATCACATCTCATCAGTGTGGGTAGACATCCGATTGCTTATTGCTTCAAGCCGGGATCGGTGAAGTGGAAAGATTATCTCGAATCAGTTTCTAGGCCTGTTCTTAGGAAAGTTGGCTAACTCTGTCGTGTTAGACAATTTTTCTTGCCAGAATCTATCGCACATATTTATATGTCTAGCCTGCGTCCATGCTTTGAATATTGCATTTGGTCTGATTCTTAGAGATTCTTGATAAAATACAAAGAAGAATCTGCAATGTTATCGGTCTTGACCTGGCATCTCAGCTGCAGTCACTTTCCCATCGCCGTAACGTACCTTCCTCGTCTCTGCATATTTCTATGGTAATTGTTCTGATGAGATGTCTTCTTTGGTTCCGAGACATTATGAATTTAAGCGCAGTACTAGATTGGCGGGAAGGTCTCATTATTTTAAAGTTGAAATGGCTAGATGCAACCGTAAGTCCTTTTCTAATAGTTTCTTCGCTCGTTCTTCTCGCCTGTGCAAATCTCTTCCAAATTCTTGTTTAATGCGTCAACTACAATCTTAATTTTATTTTAATGCAGCGTCAATCGCCATCTTCTGTTTCTTTAAATCCTGTTCTTATTGTCTTTTCTCTTTAGTAAAATTTTCTCAGTTTCTTTCATCTTAAGAAAACCCATCAGTCTTAGTGGATTTATTGCCTTTCTTGGTGGGTGCAAGCTATAGATAGATACGAACAGACTGGGATAGATAGATAGATAGATAGATAGATAGATAGATAGATAGATACTGGCAGAGACAAACAGATAGATAAATAGACAGATAGATAGATAGATATTTACAGACTGATATAGATAGATAGATATACGAACAGACTGAGATAGATAGATAAATAGATAGATAGATATAATCAGACTGAGACTGACACACACACACACACACACACACACACACATATATATATATATATATATATATATATATATATATATATATATATATATATATATACTACCATAGGTAATAATCTTTATTTCATAAAAGCTATAAAAATAGCCTTCAATCATTCAGACCTGCAAACCAAGTGTTCTAGTGTTTGATATTCATTAATTAATAATTTAGCTCTGTCACTGACAAAGAGCACTCATTGGATCTTTATCCGCTTGGAAATTCCTTGCGGATTACCTTTTTTATATATATATATATATATATATATATATATATATATATATATATATATATATATATATATGAAAAATTATAATGTTTACATTGGAATTTCCGCGTGGTGGAGAATAGAAACAGAGAGAGGTCTGACTTATGTTTAGAAGAAAAAAATAGAATAATCAAATACAATAATCAAAGTCAACTACTGAATCAGAGGAATGAATTAGTATTAAAATATCGCCATAAAAACAAATTCCTATTTCCATAATATAGGCTTAACTTAATTAGCGACTATATTTCTGTAACTCTTCAAATATCGAATTTATAACTAATTCTAATTTCTATATATCCATCTTTACACGATGCTAATTATAATTTTTAAATTGTCCCCTATTCTAAGAACTCTATTTCCTTTTATCACTCACATCTCTTTATTTATATATTTTATGGTTGTTTTTGTATTTTTAAGTATAACTTTATATTTTTAAAAATAACTTGTTTTTAGATATAACTCATTTTTAAATATAACTTTTTTTATTATTTCATTATATTTTTAATTTTATATTTTTATTTTGTATAATTTATTATATATTATTATATTTTTATTTTTAAATATATTTTTATTTTTAAATATGACCTATTTATTTTATATTGAATATAACTTTTTTAAATATATTTTTATTTACTTTTAAATATAAATCATCTAAATATGACTTATTTTAAAATATAACTTATTTAAATATATCTTATTTTTAAATACAGCATGTTTTTGGAATATGATTCTGTACTTTTAACTATAACTTTGTAGTTTTAAAGATAACGTTATATAAATTTTTTTAAAATCCATTTTTATTTCTCTCTTAGTTTTAAATTAACATTTCATTCTCCATATAACCCCAATTCAATGTCATAAGGTTACTGTCCGGGTTTAATTTTATAAAACCTCTTCTCTTTAAGACAAATACTTTCCATCTTCCCCTGACCACTGTCTCGTTTCTTTCGTCTGACTGAAACATTGAAATGAATAAATTCTGTATTAGCTTTTCGGCGTTTTTTTTTCTTTCGCTTTCACAGTTGAATTTCTATTTCCGACACGAACTCAGTCTATACCAGGGTTGATAACACCGACGAATTATATTTTCGTTGGTCAAAATAAGCTTATTCCCCATATGAGGTGATTTGGGATTTTATTGTATATATATATATATATATATATATATATATATATATATATATATGTTAGGTTTCCAGATATGAAATAATAAAAAAGTATAAAATTCCTGCCACAGGAATAAAATTTCTATGCAATGTGTCTTCCAGTTCCATGTTTTCCAGCCAACTTTGATTTTCAAAGATTTCAATACAAAGTCAACTCTTATTTTCTGTTTTCTAAATTCCTGTTCATTTACTGTGTGTGTAAAATGCATATGTGGCTGGATATAAAACGTAATTTAGCCTCCCCCACTATTACGTTTCCAATACATTTGCTTTTCTTCTCTTCCCCCTTCTTCTCCTCCTCCTCCTCCTCCTTCTTCTTCTTCTTCTTCTTCTTCTTCTTCTTCTTCTTCTTCTTCTCCTCCCCTTCTTCTTCTTCTTCTTCTTCTCCTCCCTTCTTCTTCTTCTTCTTCTTCTTCTTCTACACATCCTCCTACTCCCTTTGTATTACACACAACGCCGTATGTTTGTTTATTTATCTTTGAAAATAATAATGTAGCATTCTTTAGTTTAAAAAAAAAAAAAAATTAAACGGTAAAACGTTAAGAGGTCATTTGATAAGAATCGCCTGAGAATACCGTAAGGTTGCAACCAACGTAGTGGTTTCAACTGACCTCCTGATTTTTAGTATATATATATATATATATATATATATATATATATATATATATGTATGAAGAAAAATATACGAAAAAAAAAAACAAACAAAAATCCTAATATGCAATTATGCTGTTTTAATATTAATATAATGTCAACGTCGGACGTTTCGATCAAATAGACCATCTTCAGGACATTTTCATAAAACATAATTAACATTAGACTATATTCAATTCAACATGGGGTTATCAATACTAATTCTGTAATCAAGGAACCTGTTTTGTGGATTGAAATTTAGAAGTGGTGATTTTCTCTAAAAAAATAATAAGGGATGTTAATATAACCTTTTATAATCAAATTTTGAAATATTCCTGGACCGTATAAAGTGTAGAATAAGTATGGGTGTAAAACGATTTATCTGAAAATATTATCAGTAATATATATGAAAAAAAAAAAAATAAAAAGAATTATAATTTAATTAGTGGAGAGAGATATGCAAGAAGTATATACAAATGTAGTAGTTGACAAATAAAACATTCTCTTTATCTCTCCCGGCTTTTTTTTCTCAATCTTTTTACAATTTTGTTCCTTTCTTTTTTTTTTTTCTTTTTTTCAATTTTCATTTTTCTTATATATATATATATATATATATATATATATATATATATATATATATATATATATATATATATATATATATCTTATTTTGTCTATATTTGCTTTTCTACTTCTCTGTTTTCCTCTTTATTCTCTCATTCTCATTTCTTATTTTCCTTTCTCTCTCTCTCTCTCTCTCTCTTATTCTATTTTGAAATGTCTTTCTCCTTTTCAGTTTTTCTCTTTTTATTTTTCTCTCTTTTTCAATTTCTTTTTTTACTCTCTCTCTCTTTCTACTTCTGGTTATTTTCTATCTTTCTACATTTCTGTTTTTCTCCCCTTTTTCAATGACGCCATTTCTATTTCTCTCACTCGATCTCATTTTCTTCCTCTTTCAACTACTCTTCTTCTTTCTATCTCTCTTTTTCTGTTCCTCTCTCTCTTTCTCTCTCTCTATCGTTCTGTCTTTTGTATCCTTTTTTCTCTCGCCTGTTCTCTTTTTATCTGTCTATCTTTCTACATTTCTGTTTCTCCTCATTTTTAATCCCTCTTTCTTTCTTTCTCTCTCATTCTGTTTTTATCTATCTTACTACGTTTCTGTTTCTTTCATTGTCTTTCTCTCTCTTTTAATTCCCCCCTTTCTCTCTCATTCTGTTTCCTTCTGTCTTTCTACTTTTCTCTTTCTTTCTTTGTTTTTCTTCCCTTTTCAAATTCTCTTTTTCTTTTTTTCACTTCTTCTCATTCTGATTCCTTTCGTCTTTTTAGTTTTCTTTTTCTGGTTTTCTTTCTCTTTTTTTCGTTTTTTTCTCCTTTTTTGCTTTCTTTCTTTTCCTCCTCTCTGTTTTTTCTTTTTTCTTCTTTGTCTTTCGTATTCTCTCTCTTTTTTGTTTTCCCTCTTTCTCTCTATCTCGAATGTTCCGTTTCTTATTCTTCCCTTTTCAAATTCTCCTTTTCTCCTCCTCACTTCTTCTCATTCTGTTTTCTTCTTTCGACTTTTCAGTTTCTTTCTTTCTTTCTTTCTTTCTTTCTTTCTTTCTTTCTTTCTCCAATTCTCTTTATCTTTTTTCTCTTCTTCTTATTCTCTTTTTATTCTGTATTTCTATTTTCTCTTTCTTTCTTTCTTTCTTTCTTTCTTTCTTTCTTTCTTTCTTTCTTTCTTTCTTTTTCAAATCCCCTTTTTCTTCTCTTCTCTTCTTCTCATTCTCTTTTTATTCTGTATTTCTATTTTTTTTCTTTCTTTCTTTCTTTCTTTCTTTCTTTCTTTCTTTCTTTCTTTCTTTCTTTCTTTCTTTCTTTCTTTTTCCAATTCTCTTTTTCTTCTTTTCTCTTCTTCTCATTCCTTTTCTTCTGTATTTCTACTTTCCTCTTTCTTTCTTTCTTTCTTTCTTTCTTTTCTTTCTTTCTTTCTTTCTTTCTTTCTTTCTTTTTCCAATTCTCTTTTTCTTCTTTTCTCTTCTTCTCATTCTCTTTTCTTCTGTATTTCTACTTTTCTCTTTTTCTTTCTTTCTTTCTTTCTTTCTTTCTTTCTTTCTTTCTTTCTTTCTTTTTCAAATCCCCTTTTTTCCTTCTCTCTCCTCATTCTGTTTCTTTCTGTCTTTTTAGTTTTCTTTTTCTTTCATTTTCATTTTCTTTTTCTTCTTTTTGCTTTCTTTCTTTTCCTCCTCTCTGTTTTTTCTTTCTTCTTCTTTGTCTTTCGTATTCTCTCTCTCTCTTTTTCGTTTCCTCTCTTTCTCTCTTTCTCTCTCTCGAATGTTTTTCTCTCTTTCTCCTTCCGTCTCCCGCTTTTTCTAACACTTACGTATATTCTTGAAAACATTTCCCTTCCTAATAGAAAATGATCTATCACTGACATTTTTTTTTCCTGCACCCGAGGAGGGGTACCTTGGTCGGTAAGTTGCTCACCCAGTGTTAGGCGGTTTAATTTAACCACAATCTGTTTAAACAAGTGGATACCCTTTTCGCACCCCCCATAGATTCTCGAAAGCCACTCCTTATCTTTTTGCTATTATTTTTTTTAATTCGGATTTTTACTGAGGACTATCAGTAAAAGGATGAACCCAAATGCGAGTTGCAGGTCGGGATGCACTAGAATCAAACAGACGCGGAAGTTTAAATATATGGGAAGCATTCTAAATGTGACACTGAGATCCGTAGACGTATTGGGATGGCCAAGGACACATTCCAAAAGCTGTGCAGAGTATTTGCAAGACAGGAGAATTTCTTTGGTAACAAAGAAAAGAATTCTGAGCTGTTACGTGACATCTGCCTTTTTTTTTTTTTTTTTTTACATCAGCGAATGTTGGACGATTTCCTCAAAGATAAAGAAGAGACTCGAGGCGACAGAAATGTGGTTCTACAGAAGGATGCTAAGGATATCATGGACCGAGCGTGTGAGCAACGATGAGGTTTTAAAGGCGGGTGGAAACAAGAAGGAGGCTTATACTTAATATCAGTAAGAGGCAGCTGAAGTTTCTGGGACACATAATGAGGAAGGTGGGCTTGGAGAATCTGATACTCACAGGTCAAATAGAGGGAAAGAGAGACAAAGGAAAGCAGATCATGACATATTTGAATAAATTAATATTACTAAAGTTATGGGATTTAATTTTTGTGAACGATCGCAGGAATAGACTACCCTCATCTTCGTTAGGTATTATTCTGGCCATATGCTTATATGATTTTGTGACCATCTTAGAGAGATTGCAAACAAGGTGGAGGCTTATACTTAATATCAGGAAGAGGCAGTTGAAGTTTCTGGGATGCATAATGAGGAAGGAAGGCCTGGAGAATCTGATACTCACAGGTCAAATAGAGGGAAAGAGAGACAAAGGAAAGCAGATCATGACATATTTGAATAAATTAATATTACTAAAGTTATGGGATTTAATTTTTGTGAACGATCGCAGGAATAGACTACCCTCATCTTCGTTAGGTATTATTCTGGCCATATGCTTATATGATTTTGTGACCATCTTAGAGAGATTGCAAACAAGGAGAAGGCTTATACTTAATATCAGGAAGAGGCAGTTGAAGTTTCTGGGACACATAATGAGGAAGGAGGGCTTGGAGAATCTGATACTCACGGGTCAAATAGAGGGAAAGAGAGACAAGGGAAAACAACGCAGCGGCCTTAAGCAAGTGGATAACAGAACGTGGTCTGAGTGTGGAAGATGATAGAAGGAACTTGTTGAGAGATGCAAGGGATAGAAAGAGGTGGAGAGCCATGATTGTCTACGTCCTGAAAAGACACGGGACATAGAAAGAAAGAAGAATTCGGATTTTTAAGGGATTTATTCTCCTTTCACTTGCAGATTTAGCTCCAGGGTTAATGCTCTGGATACAATTCGTAAGGTTCTTTTGTCACCGCGACACCAACATGTCTGTTGCATTTCCCGCTGTCAGTGTAGAGCACTTACGAGGAGTTTAAAAGAATTTGCTTAGAGCTCTATGTCTGTTCAGGTTCGTATTTGAATTATTCAGTTAAGGCCGATGGGAATTTCTAAGATTTTTTTGGTGAGATTTCACAACGGAGAATTTGCCATATTAACACGACTTGGCCTCTATCGATGTTGCATAAATTGTTTACGCCATTTTCCTATTTGTTCAAGACTTAAAACCTGACCTTTCGATTAAAATCCGAACCTTGTGGATTTTCAACGATTTGTTTAATTTTTTTAGTTTAACAGTATATCAACACCTCTGTGCCGTCCTGGGTATGACGATAAACTGCATCCACGTCCTGGGTAAGACGAGAAACTACGTCCAGTAGCAAGGCCTCTGTTCAGAAGGTTTTGAGGAGCGTATAACCATGTTTTAATTGCTGGTGTTCCCAGGTTCACTCTGACCTGGGGTGGTAGCACCTGTTAGGGTCCCAGCTATGGGCAAATAGTTAAGCCTCAAAATGGAGCCAAAACAGAGTGAAAGTGTAAAATTAGGTTTTAATATCAGAAATACTTTGTAAAAAAATATTACCAGCAAAACATTTTTGAAAAAAAGAGATATTACCAGCAATTTGTTTTGAAAAAAAAAAAAAATTACCAGCTATATATTTTTTAAAAATAAAATTAAATTAGCTATACATTTTTTGTAAAAAAAAAAAAATATTACAAGAAATAGATTTTTGAAAAAAAAAAATATTACCAGCAATAAAAATTTTGTCGACATTAAATAACCCATTGAGGTTGT
>CAHIKZ030000289.1:345000-370000 GCA_903632075.3 Acanthosepion pharaonis
CCTGGTATTCCCAAGCGGTCACCCATCTAGGTACTGACCAGGCTCGTTGTGGCTTAACTTCAGTGATCATACGGAAACCGCAATTTCAACGTGATATGACTGGAAGCAAGTTACATCAACCGCATGTTCAAGCTTGCAGCATCTGATATTCCCAAGCGGTCACCCATATAGGTACTGACTAGTCTCGACGTTGCTTAACTACGGAGATCGTACCAGAACCGTCGTTTAAACGTGATATGACTGTAAGTACATTAAACCACGGGCACATCCAAGCTTACAGCACCTGATATTTCCAAGCGGTCACCCATATAGGTACAGACCAGGCTCGACGTTGCTCAACTACGGTGATCGTACGGGTGTTTCAACGTGATGTCGTCGTAAACCGCAGAATTTGGATCAACCGCGTTGTGAAGTCTGTTTTGTAAAGGTTGTGTTTGTGGGTGCGTTTTTGAAAGGCTGATTTTTGTGGGGCTGCCGAGTTCAGGTTTTGTGGAGGCGCGATGACATGTTTTACCACGAGAAGGAATTGTGTCAGGAAAAAAAAAAAAAATAAAAAATAAAAAGTGAGTCAGCCCCTTTTCCGGAAGTTGTAATGTAAGGATGACTCAAATCCTTTCCTGTTCTAATTATTTATTTATTTTCTTTTTGTCTGGTGAGATATTGTTTTTTTGCGTGAAATGTCAACAAACACACACACACGCACAAAAATAAAAATAAAAAATAAATAAATAAAAATAAATAATTAAAAATAAATAAATAAAAATAAATAAAAATAAAAAAATAAAAAATAAATAAATAAATAAAAATAAAAATAAATAAAAATAAATAAATAAAAGAATAAATAAATAAAAGAATAAATAAATAAAAAAAAAATAAATAAAAAAATGAATAAATAAAAAATAAATAAATAAAAATAAATAAAATAAATAAATAAATAAATAAAAATAAATAAAAATAAAAATAAGTAAAAAATAAATAAATAAAAAATAAAAAATAAATAAATAAAAAATCAAATCAAAACTAAACAAAACAAAACAAAAACAAAACGTAATAAAGCAGAAAGCATTTATTGACAGACAGCAAAACCCTTCACAAATAATCAAGAATCTGAAAAAAAAGAGAGATTTTTATTACTTCAAGCGTTTAGCGGTTTCCCGTGTTTAAAATAGACGTTCCGTTTAGACAGTGTATATTACGTCTAGTGGGTGGGCACTCGAGAAACTTTAGTAAATAAAAACGTGTTCTCCGCCAGTTTTCCATAGAACGTAGGCCGATAGACGTAAAACACACTGTTTAAAAAAAAAACAAAAAAAAACGTGTCGTCTATTTTAAACACGAATATCCACTGAAAATAACGTTTGTAATAAATTAATAAAAGCTGTATTAAAAATAAAACCATTAATTCTCTTGAAATTCAGAGATGTTTTGAGTATATAGAAAAGAGTTCAAAACTTAGATCAACCATGTTTAGAAGTTTGTTTTCTATTATTTTGTTAGTGAGCACATACGGAAACGTATCCATTGTTCGGATTTTGTAGAGGTATCGATTTTGACATTGAAACAATGTATTAAGATTCAATACAGCTGAGATAAAGATTTCACAATTGAAGTAGAGGCTAATGAACCGTTTGATTAATTTGTTCCTTATATATATATATATATATATATATATATATATATATATATATATATATTGTAACGCGTCTTCCTTAATGTAGCCCTTATCGCCCACCCCTTAACCACCTTTATCTAGAGACGAGACGCGTTAGATTTGAGCAACATCCAGCCGACACACTGGGGTTAAAATAGGAAACTAAAATGATACATATGACACACTCATATCCTCTCTCTCCCACCTCACCTCCTCACTTCGTTAACTTTGCGTATACTTGATGAGGTCCGTAAAAAACGTGTGAATTTTTTTCATTTATCATTTCAGCTTTTGGAAGTAAAGTCTGATGATCCAGAACCCTGTAAAATGGGTTATGGTGAAATAGCTTATTACATGGAATCTTAACGTGGTCTGTCTTTTATTCAAAAACAAACATATATATATATATATATATATATATATATATATATATATATATATATATATATATTAGATGTTCAATAGGTTTCGAAAGGTGTTCGGGATAAATTTGACTCCTTTTTTTAAAAAAAAAAAAAGAAAGAAAGCGAAACAAAACGAATATCAAAGCCAAAAGCCAATTTATTAGATAAATAGAAATATGGTAAAGAAGTTATAATAATCAAAAGACAATTCCCTTTAAAGAAAGCTACCCTCAGCATCTACCACGGCTTCGGTCCTTCTTCTGAATCTTACACATGTGGCCTTCACGGTGTCCCTTGGGAGATCCTCAAAAGTCTACTTCATCCTGTCAATCAGTTTGGCCTTAATTTTACAGGCAGTATGGTTGGTGTCATTCTCAGCCGCACCCCACACAAGAATTCATGGGATTACAATCAGGGAAGTTAGGAGGCCAGCAGTTGGTGTTAGTGAAGTAAAAATTATCTGACAACAACTTCTGACTGTACCTGGAGGTCTGTCAGGGAGCTGAATCTTGCTACCACACATATCATCTTCCAGCAACCTCTCCACTATGCACCCCTTTCCAGATTATAGATCGAATCTAGTTCCTAATTTTTTTGTCATATGAATTTTTAAAAAGTTTTAAATGCAATTTTCAATTAATAGCAGAAATCTCTGGACATGATGGGTTAAAATTGCTTCATTTTCAGATCAATATTGACTTGTGTGTGTAATTTCTGGAGAATTTATTGATAATTTCCAAATATTCTTGAAAACAGTCACCACTTCATGGCACATAATTTCATTTATCATTAAAAAATGATTTGCATTTTAATTCGGCCGTGACTGGTTTTTCCATCTTAGAATTGCAATCATTTTAATTTTTGAAGCATAAAATAAAAATTTATTCTTTTAGAAAACGGCGGATAGGGGGGGGGAGAGAAAAAATTGACATTGCTTTGATTAATCAATATTTCATATTAAAATGAGTTGAGGTTTTGATTACACCAATTGTTAAACTGAGATTAGATATGCATTCTTGTTATGTTCTTTAACTCTTTACATCCAGTAAGCAATACCTACTACTGCTACTCAAGTCTCACACAGATGTTAAAGTTCAATATAAAAATATACTGTCAAATGAAGATAAGGCAAATTACAAGATTATACAAGGTATCTGGGCTAAATGTGATAGTTTTTTTTTAACAAAAAGCAAAGTGAATGTCTAAACCAAAAATCAATTTATTGGAAAAATAGAAAACAGGTTGTAATAATCAAAAGACAATTCACTCAAAGAAGCAACCCTCAGCATTTACCATGATCTCTGTTAAACTCTGGAATATGGCACATGCAACCTTCACGTTGTCCTTAGAGAGAGAGCCTCAAATGCTTCCTTAAATCATGTCGATCAGCTGGGCTTTGGTGTTACTGGCAGTGCAGTTGGTGTCTTTCTTAACTGTGCCTCATG
Source organism: Acanthosepion pharaonis (assembly GCA_903632075.3). Lineage (NCBI taxonomy): Eukaryota > Metazoa > Mollusca > Cephalopoda > Sepiida > Sepiidae > Acanthosepion > Acanthosepion pharaonis. Next base: position 348,501 of record CAHIKZ030000289.1, read on the forward strand.
CATTCATGGGATTACAATCAGCATAGTTAAGGGGCAAGATGTTGGGGCTGGTGAAGTCATAAAAATTATGTGACAACCGCTTCAGACTCTTCCTGGAGTTGTAGCGGGGAACTGAATCTTGCTGCCACTCTCTCCACAATGGTCAGCAACTTCACATACCCATTTGAACTGAGCCTGAGACCCTGTTCAAAGATGTGAGGTAGCATACCATCCACCCTCACTGGAGACACACCCCAAAATCATCACAGTTTGGGAAAACTTCATGACACAAGGAACATCATATGGACTGTAGGTAAGCCATCTCTTGTTCTGGGTGTTGTGCAGCTGGTCTTTACAAAAATTCTTTTAATCAAAGAAGAACCAGATTGTACCTGGTTCATCAGGATGTTTCGCCTTGTTCAGGAATTTCTTGCCTTTGTTAGACAGTTTGACCTTTGCACCTCTTGTATGACTGGTAGCGGATATCCTCATTCAAGGCCAGTTTCATGGGGGGGGGGGAAATAGAAACACCCATTTTCTGCAGTAAGGCCCATATTCCCTTGCCTTGTTTCTTCCATCACTTTCTCCTGCAACTGTTGGATGAATTCTGGTGTACGGAAGCAATCAGAACATCTGTTGTGTTCTTTCCTACAAGCCACAGCCTCGTAGTCTCCATTGCAGCTCTCCATTTCATATCATATTGTTATCACGGTATTCAAAGAGCACTGAGCAACTGTCATGATTGCAGCATTTTGATGCCTGGCATGAATCATCATGATTCCATACCTGATGATGTCTGTAGGAACAGACGAAAGCTTGTAAAAAATTAAAAAGACCTTATGCAACTGGAATTTATAAACAGGGATCATATCATTCATATACAGGTTCGGGGTTGGTGTATCCTATTTATATTGCTTGCGATGATGTATTCTCGCCATTTAAATCATTAACCTCTATATTTGTTTTTTGTATGAATGATTCATGAATATATATATATATATATATATATATATATATATACATACATACAGGGTGTCCATAAAGTTCGTGTGCACGTTAAAGTTATAAATTTTAAAAAGTGCATACGAACTTTATGGACATCCTGTGTCATTATCTATCTATCTATCTATCTATCTATCTATCTATATCTATCTATCTATCTATATATATATATATATATATATATATATAATTTGAAGAGATTTGACAAATGGAAAATCATTTAAATGAAACTAGATTTGATTACATGTTTCGCCTTACTAGGCTTCATAAAGATCAAGAAAACGAAAGAAAGAAGTGTATATTTGTGTGTATGCTTAAATAATGAATCATAATACTTTTTCTCTAAACTGGCACTTCTCGTGGTTAAAAAAAGAATGAAAGTGAATGACTTTTAATAGAAGCTGTTATATTTATTCTTTGTCTTTTCTTTATAATTCTTAGTTCATGTTGAAAGTTATTAATATGTTCTTTCAGCTTTTCTGTATTAAATTTAATGTAAATGCTCATCTTATTTTAAGAATGGTTTGAAAGATTCCCAAGAAACACCATCTTAGCTGAAAAAAAAACTATTATTTTTTTTCATTAAAAAAAGAATACACCTACATTTTCCAAGTAAATAGATGGTAGAACAGGGTTTGGGAGAAATAAAAAACAAACAAACTTAAAGCTACAATGGGCAGGAAGATGTGAAGGGCCATAAAAGAAAATACATATTATTCGAATTAAAATAAAATGTAATTATGAATGTAACCTTCTATAATTAATACCCTAATACTTAAGATACCACCAAATCAAATAAAAAAATTAAATAATGGGTAATTAAAAACATATATAAACATTTACCTTATTATTATTTAAGTATTTATAAAAAGAAATCTGTTATTTTTTTCAGTAAAATACAGAATACACCTACATTTTCCAAACTTAAAACAACATTTGAGAGAGCAAAAGCAGTCTGCCAGACCAAATGTGAGATTGCTACATTTGTCTTTTACACTAAGAGCAGAAAAAGAGGGAAAAAGTATAAAAACTAATAGGGAGAGGGTATAAAGAGACAAGAAAGAGAAGAAATAAACATGGCATTCTACACGGAAGAATTTGCAACCATGCACGTAGGTAAACTCAAGCATGCACATGAACATGCACAATGAAAGACAAAACAACCTTAGACCAATAAAAAGGACATGAATTATTTTTAAAATTAATTCATGCACTTACTGTAACAAAAACAAGAAAATAAGCTATCAATTGCTGGTACCTCCTAAAATCTATTTGACAAATGGAAAACTCTTCATTGAAACTAGATTTGATTACACATTTTGCCATTTTAGGCTTCATCAGATCCAAAAACAAAAAAAGAAATGTGTGCGTCTGCTTAAATAATAATTCATTACTACTTTTCCTGCTAAGCTGGCATTTCTCATTATGAAAAAAAAAAAAGAATGTCAATCAGTGACTTTAAAAAAAAAAAAAAGCTGTTATATTTATTCTCTATCTTTTCTTTATAATTCTTAATTCATGTCAAAAGTTATTAATATGTTCTCTCAGCTTCTCTGTATTGAATTTAAGGTAAATGCTCATCTTATTTTAAGAATGGCAGAAAAAAAATGCACAAGTGCCACCTGAAACAGAAATTTGAAATTAGAACATCATTTTCATTTTTGATCATTTTATGATATATATATATATATATATATATAAATTATTTTTAAATCTAAATATGATTTTATATGTTTTTATTGTTATTTTAGTGTTTTCATGTTTTTTGATATTTTTAATGGTCGACATAAACTCTAGCAAAACGACATAAGGCAAGTTTTATTTTTCCATATAATATTTAAGAAAAACCAACATATCTTTGAAAATGACTTAACTTGAAACAACTTAAGCCAATGTATGACTGTATATGTATAAGACAGGATACAGGAATCCCTTCAAAGTTTTGAAGAAATTTGACAAATGGAAAATCATTTCGTTGAAATTGGATTCGATTATGCGTTTTGCTCGTCTAGGCTTCATCAGATCCAAAATCAAAAAAGAAATTTTGTGTGTATGTTTAAATAATAAAACATTAGTCCTTCCTTCACCAAACTGGCTTTTCTCATGATTAAAGAAATGAATGAAAATGAGTGACTTTGTAAAAAAAAAAAAAAAGGAGGCCATCAATATCTATTCTGTATCTTTTCATCATAATTCCTAGTTCTGAAAATAAGATGCAGATTTTCTTTAGGTTCAATACACAAAAGCTGGAAGAATATATTAATAACTTTCGACATGAACTACGAATTTTATTAATTATATATTAAGTCTTAAAACTTACAAGTATTTTCTGGCTTTAAATAACCTGCAATGGGTTGATAAACCATAGAAAACAAATCAATCAATGAAATACTGATTAGCTACACAGGCATGTCTTTTTAGATTTATTTACATTCTCTGGAATAGTAATGTACAGAAACTACGATGGCCACAAAGTGAGGGCTCAGTTTATATATTGATTTTAATATAGAATTAATCCCCCACTTTATATCCACATCATAATTTCTTGTTTGTTGTTAAGCCATAGAAAATGAATCAATCATTCAATGAAATACTGATTATCTACACAGGCATGTCTTTCTGATTTATTTACATGCTCTGGAATAGAAATGTATAGAAACTACGGTGGCCACAAAGTGAGGGCTCAGTTTAAGTATTGATTCTAATATACAATTGATCCCCCACTTTATATGCACATTATAATTCCTTGTTTGTTGATAAGCCGTCGAAAACGAATCAACTAAGAGTCAACCCCAAAACACCTGTAGAAGAAACATTACAGGTTCGCGCCGCGACTGCGAGTTGACCACGGACCCAACAGCTGAGTGTCACACTGGCATTTTTCATTATGAAAAATAAAAAAATGTAACTGAGTGACTTTAAAAAAAAATCTGTTATATTTATTCTCTATCTTTTCTTTATAATTCTTATTTCATGTTGAAAGTTATTAATATGTTCTCCCAAGTTTTCTGCACTGAATTGAATTTTGTTGCCCGGTCCGTCTCATGATCCAGATGATTCTTTTCCAACATTCAGGTGGCTTCCACTCGTCCAGCTCAGTTAACTATGACAGTTTTAAAACTGGAGTGATTAGGTTTCTTTTGTGGAGTAAATAGTACATGAACTAGGCCATAACTATAAAGAGCTCCAGGAACAGAGGAAGAAGAAGAAGAAGACTTTTGGAGTCAGGCAGTTCGCTGCCAGGCTCGCCACTAACTTGTCGAACTCTCTGTCTTCGGGCATAGAGAAACCCAGACAAGGCTATGCCTACAGGCAGAATCTCGTATGGGGAGGTAGACAAACCCGACCCCTTGTATGAAGTGTCTACGGGTAATTTTTGCCTGAGTGTACGGGCTCGGAATCGCCACACGTAAAAATCGGCTTTGTGCCACGTCCTACCTTGTGGGTAGGTTTGGTAAATACCAGCTCTTTGGAGTCGCTCTTCAGACTAATTAATACAAGCGTCACGGCAAGTTGCCGAAGCATTACTTATATTATAAGCGCTACGTATCTCGTTTTAACAGTTTCACAAAGCCGTTCACTGTTTACAGATATTCCAAACCAATTTGAAAAAATAAAAACATTAAAATCTGTCAAATTTAGTCCGTAGGATTCATTGATTAATCCTGTTATTATATAAATCGTTTTTTGCTCAATATCTTTTCTTGTTAAAAGTTTGGTGTTCATTTTCTCAGGAACTAATTTTGTTTAAATGCAAATAAATATTTTATGTATATAGATTATTAAAATTACTAAGGGAAGTAATCACTCAAAAATGTAATAATTTAAGTTGATTTACCTCCCTTCGAGCTACAGATAGGTTAGGAAATATATAAAAAGATATTCATTGATAATTATTATATTGTTTGATTTTTTTTATATGATAGGACATTTTTCTATGTTTGTGCGTGAATAATGCTAATTGTCACAGCATCCCTGCACAGAGAAGGAGAGTGAGAAGAAGGGACTAAGCACAAGAAGATAGAATACTTGGTCATCAGTAAAAGAATGAACCGGAAATGCGATTTACAGGTCGGGGACACTAAAATCAAGCAGGTGCGGAAGTTTAAATATCTGGGAAGTGTTTTGACGTAAGTGCGACGCTGAGATCCGTAGACATATTGGAATGGCCAAGGAGACATTCTAAAAGCTCGACAGAGTATTAATTAATTGAAACAACCGCTTTAGTTTCCTTATATAAATAGATATTCATTGATAATTATTATAACATTTGATTTTTTTATATGATAGGGCATTTTTATATGTTTTAAATTTTTGGAAAAAAAAAAATTGGTACCAGCAATACATTTTTGAAAAAATATTAACAGCAATAAATTTTAGAAAAAAATTTACCAGCAATAAAAATGTTGTCGGATTAAATAACGTATCAAAGTTAATATGGCGTAAAACAAAACAAACCAAAAACCAAACCAGAAGAAAATATTTTGTACTAGCAGTAGAGCCCGGCGTTGTCCGGGGATGTAACAGTAAGAGATAGATCAAGTATCGACCATCATAAAGACTGAAAGATAAAATTGACAAAGATTATTGTTGACGGACACGATTTTTTTTTTTTTTTTTTTTACAAATTGGTCAAACCCAAACTCAAACAAAAACATTGTTTTCAATCGTTATGAGTCTACCGATTGAATAGAATTTTTAAAGCATTCTGAATGTATAAATAAAGAAAAAAAGAGTGCAAGACAATAAGAAACACTACCTGCTAAAAAAAGTGAAGTTTTGTTGAAATCGGTTGAAAAACGTAGGAAGTCCGATCCCATATATAAACGAACACACACACACACACACACACACACACACACACACACACACACACACACACACACACAACTGGGTTTTATAAGTATAACTCGATATGAGTTGTCCCCCTTTCATTCTCGTGATGCCTCTTAATCGTGTTTTCAAATTGATTTCGTGCAAAAACAATTGTGTTTTTCCAATTTTTGGCGCTGTCAGAACCACTGCAAGGTAATTTTACGTAGTCCTGTGAAGTTTTGTTGAAATCGGTTGAAAAATGTAGAAAATCCGATCCAATATATAAACGTACACACACACACACACACACACACACACACACGCAATCTGCGTTTTATAATAAGTAAGATTATACAGCGAAAAAACATTCCCCATCGTTTTAATAATTCTTCGTTTACATGTATTAACATTTGTTGAATACGGCTTTTCCATGTGAATTTAACAAATACAGGTGAAGAAAAATGCTTTTTATTATAGTCATTCGTTTAGTGAACTAGTGGCACTAATATGACATTTATTGCTGGTAAGTTTTTAAACTAAAACGTATTACTGGTACTAAAACCTATTTTTACACTTTCATAGTGTTTTGACCCCAGTTTAGGGGTTAACTATTTGCCCATAGCTGGGACGCTGACAGGTGTTACCACCCCGGGTCAGGGTGGACCTGGGAACACCAGCAATTAAGAGGTGGTTCTATGCTCCTCAAAACCTCCTGATCAGAGGCCTTGCTGCTGGACGTAGTTTATCATCTTACCCAGGACACGGATGTAGTTTATCGTCATACCCAGGACGTATTTTCTGGTGTATCAGTTAAAAACCCTTTGAGTACCTGTATTCAACAAATGTTAATACATGTGTAGCAATACGATTTCTCACACATCCTTAGAAGATAAATGGATAAATTATTTTTTCTTTTAAGTCAATTTAATGACCTGAGTTTCTTAGGAATCTCGACTCCAGCCAGTTAGCCATATTAGCAGAGAGAGAGAGAGAGAGAGAGAGAGAAAGAGCGGTCAGTGGGGAAAGGACCGGTAGTAAGTGAGTCAACAGTCGCTTGATCGGGCAGTGGATGTAAGGATCCTTTCTCCGGGGCCGGAAGTTAGTAAGATAGTTCGTCTTCTCAAATCCGAAGGAAGATATTGTCGATTAAGTGAGAAATCATATTGCTTGTTATTACCCAATCAGAGTCTTGAAAAACGTCTGTCGTTATTCTTTGTTGAATTCGCTGTGAACGTAGCGATTCGGGTGTATACGCATCCACAGCCGACCTTGGATGTCATCACAGCTTGCACAGTGACGTGTAGAAGGCATCGTCAAACATGCATTTGAAGAATTATTAGAACATTGAGGAATGATGTTCTTTCTCTCTATAATACTAAACATTTTGTTCTGCTGTATCAGTTAATACAATAGAATTCCTGAAAACCGGACTAAGAATGGCTTCCGGATATGAGGAATTGGTTACAAAGACCGGATATGAGGGATTCCAGATATGAGGGATTCCGGATATGAGGGATTCCGGATATTAGGGATTCCGGATATGCGGGATTCCGGATATGCGGGATTCCGGATATGAGGAATTGGTTACAAAGTCCGGATATGAGGGGTTATATTTAGATTAAAATAAAAGAACTGAAATCATGTTTAACATTTATTTTCAATGTTCTATAGTAAACAAAATAAGCTAATAATGAGTGAAATATAACAGAATTGATTGTAAGGAAAAAGAAATAAATGATGTAATGTTAATGAAAATTCATTAAATTAATTATGCCACGTATGCAAAACAAATAACGTAACGAGGATTTTTTAATCGCTGTTGCATGATGATTCTTTCTATTCTAATGTCATTCTCAACTTTTTCCTCATTTCGTTTTGCTTTTGTTATTGAATTTTTTTTTAAAACGATAGACAATTTTTAACTGTGTGTGTTATTGCAATCATCGTAGCTGAATGTTGGCTTTCTTTCCATAAAACTGACAACCTTTTTTATAGCTTTTTCAATTTCAATCCAGGTTTCATCACAATCATGCATCTCGTCGCTATCTTATTGTAGATGTGTCTCGTTGTCATCCTTTCCTCTTATTCCCATCATCTTTTGCACCAAATACAAGCCATTAGGGTGAAATAAGCATAAGTAATTATCCAAAGTAAATTTCCTGAAAAACAGAAATTTTAAATCAGATACATATCACCCAAATAATTCAAATATAGACATCAAAATCATCTCCGGATATGCGGGATTCTGTATATGAGGGATTCTACTGTACATGCAAATGAAGAATTCTTACAAAAATGGCGAAAGATGTATCAGTTAGATATCACCATATTTAAATAACTTTGATACATTTAAATGCCGTATTCTTATAAACATTGTCAAGGAATTTGTGGATTTAATATGCGCCTCCAGTTTCACGTCTGGTAGCAGTTGTAGTAATTATCAATTAAAACGACCATGTAAGACCGTCCTATTCACATATTAACAATATTTGTTGTTCATTTGAATTTATTTTTATACGTTCAACGTTTCGGCCTTTTCATTCGCCCGACATCTTCAGATTTTTGAAGCGGTTAGTAACCTTGTAGTTTTGAAGCGAACACTATTCATTTCGTCCTCGGTATGACGATAAACAACATCTGGTAGCAGGAGCGTGGAACCGTCTCTTAATTGCTGTTGTTCCCAGGTCCACTCTGACCAGGGGTGGTAGCACCTGTGAGGGTCACAGCTATGAGCAAATAGTGAACACTCAAACTGGGGTCAAAGCACTATTAAAACATAAGAATACATTTTTATAGTAAAAATTTCCGGCAATACTAAAAACGATTCTAGTAATAGATTTTAATAGAAAAAAATACGAAAGCTCACAGAAAAATTAAATTTCGGCATTAAATGACCCATAAGGTGTTGATATGCCTTTAAACAAACCAGACCAAACTTGATTTAGCCTAAGAGAATTGATAGTTCTTATTCTGCTTTAAATTCTTAGGGGAGATAACTCGTATCACTTAATACTCACTAGTACTCTATTTATATTATTTGGACTTTGTTGCCATATTTATCACAGATCTGGCCTTCTTCAGGTGGTTGGAATGTCGAACTGAACGCTGGTGTAGACTGTTCTGTCCACGTCCCATGTCTAATGGATGTCTGTTATCAGTTACCTCCTATTAATTCCCTCTCTCCAAGTCCTCCACCGTCTTAACCAGGTATTGAACTCACACTCTTTTGGTCTTGTTACTGGATCTAACTAACGCCTTTATCCACAGTGCCATGTGTCCTTGAGGACATCTCTGTATGAATTTCTTCTGGAGTTGGAAGGGAGTTATACAAGCAAGGCAGTAAAGCCACTAAGACAGAAAGGGTTATTGGGTGTGGAAGAATTAGGAACAGAAACATTAATAATGAGCGGGAAGAGGAAAGAGTAATCAGGAGGACAGTAGATAGCGATTGACATTGCATTTAAATATTTGAAGATTAAAGTTTGGTTGGAAAGCATGGAGCTGGAAGGGAGTTTCACAAGCAAGGCAATAAAGCCACTAAGACACAATGGGTTACTGGGTGTGGAAGAATTAGAATAGAAACATTAATAATGAGCGGAAAGGGGAAAGAGTAATCAGGAGGACAGTAGATAGCGATTGACATTGCATTTAAATATTTGAAATTAAAGTTTGGCTGGAAAGCATGGAGCTGGAAGGAGCAAGCAAGGCAATAAAAGCCACTAAGACACAATGGGTTACTGGGGAAAGAAGAGAAACATTAAAAAAACGGGAAGATTAATCAGGAGGACATTAGATAGCAGTTGACATTGGAATTTCAGTTTTTGAAAATTAAAGTTGGCTGGAAAGCATGGAGCCGGTAGGTTATTCTACAAGCAAGAAGTGCGAGGAAAGAAACTGTTAACATAGAAGTTACTGCTACACCTAGCCTGCCAAACTGTAAATTGATGAGATACCCTTGTGAAGAGCTAATCCGAACAATTACAATGAATGTATTTATCGAAAAGATCCGGAGAGCCGACCTTACGGCAGTGGGAATGTAACTGAAGCCGAGTAACCAGATCAGGACCAATAATATTGCTGATTCTTCTTTCGATTTTATCAAGGTTCTCAAAGTGTATAGCAGGGACACTGGACCATGTATAGTAGTAATATTCTAAGCATGGGCGAATGGTGCTTGTGTTTAAATGTTTTCTAACTTGCCCTAATCCATAACGGAAGAATAGACAGATAAAACTAACATGAAAATGTTAAACCGCAAATTTCCCGATCAGAGGATGCCACCTCCAGCCGCTTACCATGAGGCCAGAAGAGCGGATAAAAGGGAAAATAATTCAATGACTCAAAGCCATCCTCTATGGATAGACCTATCTCAAGCTAGTGCACAGTCTGCCGTACGCGGAGATAGGGGTAATCTAATAAATGTCGCGTAGCTTTAAATACTAAGTATTGGGAGTATATTTTTGGATATAAACATCAATGGCTATTTTACAAGTAGGCGTTTGGTACTTAATAAGAGATTTGAATGTGTTGCATGTTGTTTTTGTAGCGGAAAAATACCTCTAAAATTTTTGATACCTGTATTGTAGGTTAGCGAATATGCAAATCCGTTTCACTTCTTGCTAACTGTAAGCATCACGAAAAGTAGACTACTTTCAAGAAGAACCTTCAAATCCTCTTAACTCCTAGCCAGTCGTAAACACCGCAAACGGTGCGAGTTGAATAGATCGATTTAAAGAATATGCAAATCCCTTTCACTCCTGGCCTATCATAAGCGTCGCGAGTCAAATAAACTCCTTTAAAAATAGCTGTTATTTTTTTTTCCTGCTACGGGCTAGTAATCTTCGCATTTGGGTAGGGGAGCTACAAATATATCTCTCAATTGTGCCTTTGTCTTCGGACAGAGTGCAGGAAAAATATAAAAGAGAGATGCTTAGTCCTGGGGATTCTAATCCTGCGGCTGCACCTCTCTTATTTCGCTAAACAAGAACTTCTATTTGTCTTTCAACACCAGCGAAACAATTCCTAATCCCGTGTTGCAGGCAAAAGAACTTTTAGACATATTTAGAATTTATTTGCCTTCAATGAATTTTGAAAAGAAAAGAAAATGGAAATCTAAACTGAGTGATACATGTGGGTCTCTCGAGTTTTCCAACTTGTGATTGAATCAGAGTTGTCCCCCCTTTTGTTTTCTGGAAATCATGGCGCTATGGGGCTTGTTGTTTACTCAGCTTTGTACAAGATGACAGACATGAGATTTCCAGTGAGGATCGAACTCATTACTCTGTAGTAATGGTCAGCCAATCTAGTCAACTGAATGGAGGTACCAACTATGGCGCTAGGGGACTTGAGAAATGTGAATAAATAAAATAAAGTTTCAAATAATCCGATTAAATGACTTTAATACGAAAAACTCCCATCATCAAATTTAACCATGTGGACAATAAAATTACATGCGAATAAATTGTACCATATGTCAAGTGTATATATATATATATATATATATATATATATATATATATATATATATATATATTAGAAATGGATGACTTATATTTCTAGGCATGTGTGTATAAGTGTATTGATTTGGGTGTCTAAATACGAAGGTGATTGTATTTTGTGATGTTTAGTGTGGGTGTGACAAATAAATGTAAGAATATATATATATATATGTGTGTGTGTGTGTGTGTGTGTGTGTGTATGTATGTGTATGTCTATGTGTGTGTGTACGTGCGTGCAAGGCGTATTTGGGTAGGAAATATTAATATATACAAGTTTGGTTAAAGACCAACGATTGCTGTTTGTTAATTTATTATTTAATTACTTTTTTTGTGTTTTTCGGACGATTTTTCTGGTGTTTGGTACATAGTTAAATATAAATTGTCCAATGTGTGAATTCTTTCGGCCTTTATAAGCCATTATTCGGTGGAGTAATGGATAGCGGCTTGGGTCGAGAAATCGAAGAGCCGGGTTCGAATTCCAGTCGAGTCTTATGTGCTAAGGGAAAGGTGTGAATGCTCTTCTTTTCCCTTCAGATATGGGTAAATAGCAGGACGGACTGGGTTCTATAGCCTTGCATGGTCTAGGAGAAAGAAAAACTCTGAATTCAAAACCTGCCGGGGTTCGTTTGGGGACCCTGTGGCACGTTGTAATCGGCCCTTCAAAAAGTGTGGATGGTCCTGAACGAAACCTTCACCACTATAATCAAATCTCATGTGCTATACATGCGGGTTGGGGACCGCTTGTGAATTCCAAATTCCCATGAAACTCCAATATTGGAGCCGGCACAAACCACCTCGGGTGAATGTCGGTACAGTATTATTTTTTAGATTTCTAAAATATCGCGTCTTCACGCGTGAGTTTTTTTTTAATAATTGCGTTTCAGTTGGTGTTGTCATTTTAATCTCTATCATTGATGTTTGTTCTTGAATTCAGATTTGCCTTTTTTCCTAGGGAGGCTACCGGTCTAATAAAAGAACAAATGTGAATTCAAAACCCGCGGGATTTTGTTTGAGGACCTTGTGACATACTGCGCAATAGTTTCTATATTTGGCTCTTCCCCAAAATGTGCTTGGCCCTGCACAAACCTTAAAGAACGACACAATAATACAATATATATATATATATATATATATATATATATATATATATATATATATATATAATGAAAGTGGAGACTTTAGAAATACATTTAGGTGATAATTTATTTCTTGGGATAAGGCGCCCATCTCTTCAGACCAAAAATTTTACAAAAAATAAAATTTATTTCCTCTGTTTATACATTAAGCTCTCTTTGGATTTATATCCTCCTTGAAGATATTCCTACTAATTATAAAGTGATATTATATATATATATATATATATATATATATATATATATATATATATATATAAGAAACTAGACCGTGCTGAAAAGTTAATTGGGGGTCTTGGAGGTGAGAAAGACAGGTGGACAGAAGCTGCTGAAATCCTTGGACAAATGTATGAAAATATAACAGGTGATGTGCTTCTATCTTCTGGGGTGGTGGCCTATCTTGGAGCATTCACTGTTGATTATAGACAGGAAATAATCAAGGAATGGCTTGAACTGTGCCTTAACAGAGGAATTCCCTGCTCGCCAAATTTTTCCCTTAACACTTGTCTTGGAGACCCAGTCAAAATAAGAGCTTGGCAGGTTGCTGGTTTGCCTGTGGATAATTTCAGCACCGATAATGCAATAATCATATCTAAGTCTCGACGATGGCCTCTTATGATTGATCCACAAGGCCAAGCAAACAAATGGATAAACGACATGGAGAAATCAAATAAATTGGCTGTCATTAAATTATCGATGCCAATTATGTACGAACATTAGAGAATTGCATCCAGTTTGGCACTCCCCTCCTCCTGGAAAATGTGGGTGAAGAATTGGACCCTCTTCTGGAATCAGTCTTACAGAAATCAACCTTCAAACAACAAGGAGTTGAATACCTGCGCTTGGGTGACAATGTTATAGAATATATATATATATATATATATATATATATATATAATGTTGGTGTAATGGATTTTGAGAATACCATAGGTCAAACATATGAGCAACGATGAAGTTTTAGAGAAAATGGAAAAAAAAGAAAAGTTGCATCAGGAAGAGAGGGTTGAAATTCCTTAGATGCATAATGAAGAAAGAGGGCTTGGAAAATCTGATACTCACATGACAGTTTAAAGGCAAGCGAGACAGAGGAAAACAATGCAAAACATATTCACCGAGCTTGAGTAAATGGATGGCAGAACAGGGTTTAGGAGAAATAACAGAAAGACAAAATTTATTAAGAGCCACAAAGAACAGAAAGCTGTGGAGAGACATGATCGCCTACGACGTGAAAGGACATAGCACATAGAAGTAGAGGAATCTGTTTGTGTAAATGGATGGCGGAACAGGTTTTAAGAGAGATAACATGACAAAATTTATTAAGCGCTACAAAGGACAGGAAATTGTGGAGAGCCATGATCGCCTACGTCCTTAATGGACATGGCACATAGAAGAAGAAGAATGGGCTTGAGTAAATGGATGGTGGAACAGGGTTTAGGAGAAATAACAAAAACACAAAATTTATTAAGAGCTACAAGGACAAGAAAGTGTGGAGAGCCATGATCGCCTACGTCCCAAGGGGGCACTGTACTCAAAGAAGAAGAACGACGGCATTAGCATTTTAAGAGGATATAAGAAATGTTAATAAAGCCATTACTATTTTAATTGATTGATTTATTTTTTACGGCTTATCAACCTTTTTGTAGACTGTAAAACTTTCTTATGAGAGGTGGGAGACAATCATTTTTACTGATACAAGTTCGACTAATTAACACAAAGCTGGGTGTGTGGGATAATCCGACTTGGTATAATGGCTAGCAAGCTTGTCTCGCTAGATCAGTTGCTACTGAATTGGGAGTTCGATCTTCACTGGGTACCCGATGCTTTCGGCCTTGTGCCATATCTAAGCCACGCTTAGAAAATCTTCATAGCTGTCTGGGGGAAAAAAGATGAATTCTTACCTTTCCCAAGGCTATTTGCACTTAAATAAATATAACGAACCCGACGGGAATTGGAACTCTGCTCTCCGATTTTCAATTCCGAGCATACATTACACCACCTGCACATCCAACCTGATATGTCTGCAAATATTATTATTTTAAGAGAAATTTATTGAAATAAAATCATTACTATTTTCTGTGCTTGACGCCATTAAGTGTTTAAAGTGTTCTTTAGTAATACGGCCATTATTATTTTTTGTTGGGTGGTCAAGTTACAAATGTCTATTGAATCCATTTTGATTTTTAACGATTATATAAGAACTAGCAGTATAACCCGTCTCCGACGGGGTTTTTCATTATTGGGAATTTTTGCGGTTCAATTAGAGCAGTTTAAATTTAAAGTCACCCCACCCAAAAATCAATATTACTAACAACATTTGGGTGCAACTGAGGCACATCCCCAAATGGGAGGTTAACAATTTAAATGGGGGGGGGGGTCTGAAAAGGACCGTTTCTGCGTTCGCGGTCTTGTTTTAGGTTCACGCATAGCAGCAGTTAAAGAGGCGTTTCTCCTCAGCCATTGAGTCCTTTGATTATCATTTTTAGTCTCGCGCGCAAAAGCGTTCAGGTATGCTATTCTGTAAAGCCGGTGGTTACGTTGATCTTCGGACTCAGATTGAAGCATTGCGAGCGACATTTTGAGGTAGGCAAAGTTCTAAGGATTATTCGTTATCTCTTATTTGCATGGCGGACCTGGCGGCAGCGGTTTTGCGACCGAGGCAATTTCTTTTCTTTGATCGCAAGTCTTAGGCAACTATGAATTGTCAAATGGAATGCGTTGGCAAATACCAGAAGAGAACTCTGTAACCCTACAGGGATCACTAAGCTCGAATAACTTTAGGAAAGTTTGGAAAAATAAATGTTGAGTCATAAAAAAGAAAGCTTACTTATTACTACGGTGAATGCAATGCAAGAACTGGCAGGGCAATAAAACAATTTAAATTGGGAACAATAAGCGACAATGAAAGCAACGCCTTAAAACTGTAGTAGTAGGCCTTATGCAACGGAAAAGGTAACCTCACTTGAGATTTGCGCTTGGCCAAGTGAAGGGGAATGTGTAATTTGGACTCAAAACCGGCACTGAAGAATTATTTATCGAAAAAAAAAAAAAAAAAAATTCATCGCAATCGGATGAAAAGTATGGAAATGCATAAACAACATCCGATCACACACAGACACACACAGACATACACACACACACACACACATTTTGAGATTTATAGATATAGATAATAATGTAATAATTTAAACTATTTATTTTTTATTAAAGTTTTTATGAAAGATATAAATCCAAGAACAGATAGTAAATAGTAAAACGTTGATGAGAATTATAATGGACAGGAAGTAGTGGAGAGCCATTGTCGCCAATAATTTTTAATCAAAACCGCCAATGAAGAATTATCTATCAAACAAAAAAAAATAATCGAAATAGGATGAAAACTGTGGAAACGTATATACAACATCCGATCACACACACACATACACACACACACAGACACACATACACAGACACAGACACACACACACACACACAGACACAGACACACATACATACACAGAGACACAGACACAGACACAGACACAGACACAGACACACATACAGACACAGACACAGACCCAGACACACACACATACACACACACAGACACACACACATACACACACAGACACACACACATACACACACAGACACACACACACATACACAGACACAGACACACATACAGACACACATACACACACACACACAGACACAGACCCAGACACACACACATACACACACACAGAAACAGACACACACACAGACACACACACAGACACACACACAGACACAGACACACACACAGACACACACACAGACACACACACACACACAGACACACACACATACACACACAGACACAGACACACACAGACACAAACACACACACACAGACACAGACACAGACACACATACACACACAGATACAAACACACAAACGCATACACAGACACAGACACACACATACATACACACACATTTTGGGAATTATTGATATACATAGATATGTATTAACGCCATTAAAATCTTTGGAGTAGACGCGAAAGTGCATTCAGACGATTGAAATTCTTACGCATGGTTTTAAAGTCTACACCATTAAAATTTGAAATGTAACGGAGAATTTCTTTAAATGTTTTGCAACCTTAAGATGAGTCGCATCTGTTTGCTAGCATCGGCGATTTTGTTAACTATGCAATGGGTAGTTTCACTGATGCACGAACTTAGAAGGAAAAAAAAGAAAATAAAAAAGAGCTGAATCTAAGAAAGGAAAAACAAAAAAACGTGCGGGTAGTCGCTGGAGAATTTCAGCTGGTTTCAAATACTTCAAGAAATAAACGATAAACATTAGCACACAACGGGGTGTAACCTATGACACTGACACCCCGCCCAAAATTGCATAGAACAACGACAACAATGTTGCACAAGAATAAGGAATTAAAGAAATAAATAGCACAACAATTTGCAGTTTTGGCTCAGTGGTTAGACCAGTGAAGAAGTAGTCCTGGGATCGAGGTTCCGAAATAGATCATTATAAAATCAGTTTGAAATTAAATAATAATAAAAAAATCATCTTTAAAACTGAAGAATTTTGATATTTCATCCCCGCCCAGTCTTAAGCTAGTAAAATCCACGCTCTTTAAACTCATAATGGCGATCTGACGTTCTTTAACCCATTAGATTCATTATTGTATCACATATGCTACAGCTGTCACCGCAATGGATGCTTATATAATAAGATGGTCTGGCAGAACTCGTCAGTATGATTTTGAATTCATATTTCTCCTTCTTTTAGAGGAGAAAAGGCACAGTGGAGTAATGGATAGCGGCTCAAATTGAGGAATCAGAGAGCCGAGTTCGAATTTCAGTCGAATCCATTACATACACTTACGTGCTAATACACTTTTTTTTAAGCGTTTCACCCCAAGCAAGGCGGGAAGCCACGAGGACGCAAGGGGTTACAGAAAAATTGGAGCAAGATCAGATAGGAGTGATAGAAGAAAGGATGAGGAGAAGAGTAGTAGATAAATCAAGGCAACTGGAGATGTCGATTGATATTACATTTGAATAACTGGAGATTATAGCTCTCAGGGAAACTGGGATAGGAAGGGAGTTCCAAAGGCGAGAGGTTCGAGACATGAAGCTATTGGAGTAGCAGAGACGGCTACATTTAGGAGTTTTGACAGTGAAGGGGTGAGAGCGGGATGCCAGCCTCGTTGGGCGCTTGAACTCATGAAGTCTGGGAACCAGCGAATGCAGCTCCTCGGAGCAACTGCCATGAAAGTATTTGTAAAAACAGAGAGAGGCGACGGCGCGTCTGTGAGAAAGTGACTGTAGACGAGATGCCAGATCAGGGGCATATCAAGCCTATCTTGAGGCAAACAGAAGGTCTCCAGAAACTTGAGAAAGGTGAATCCTCTTCTTCTCCACTCCAGCTATGAGTAAATAGCAGCACAGATTGGGTTCTATAGCCTTGGATGGCATCTGGTCTAGGAGAAGGACAACTCTGAATTCAAAACCTATGGAGGGTCGTTTGGGGACCTTGTGTCACGTAGTGCACCAGGTCTCTGTATTCAGCCCTTCAAAAAGTGTGAATGGTTCTGCACAAAGCCCTCAACACTATAACCAATTCCTAGGAACTGAGCTGCTTTACCCTCATAAGTTGAATACAATGGAAGAATCCACCATATATATATATATATATATATATGAGCGAGGCACGTTGGAGTAGAAGTGCCGAGTTCGAATTCTATTTTAATCCATTACATTCACTTATGTGCTAATACCCTTGGGAAAGGTATGAATCCTCTTCTTTTGCCTCCACTTATGAGTAAATAGCAGGACAGACCAGGTTCTATAGCCTTGGATGGTAACTGGTTTACCGCAGAAAGAAATGGCAACCTACTGCGGGAAGAAAAAAATCTGCCTCGTCAGTCATGTATCGAAAGGTCTATCACCTAAGTGTGTATTACGCATGGCACATAACTAACTGAATGGATAGCGGCTCGGATTGAGGAATCAAAGAGCCGAGTTCGAATTCTAGTTGAATCCATTACATTCATTTACGTGCTAATACCCTTGGGAAAGTATAAATCCTCTTTTTCTCCTCCCAGCTATAGGTAAATCTAGAAGACAGTCAGTTGGTAAATAGCAGGACAGATCGGGTTCTATATCCTTGGATGGCAACTGGTCTACAGCAGAAAGAAATGGCAACCTACTGCGGGAAAAAAATCTGCCTCGTCAGTCATGAATCGAAAGATACATTATTGCCTAAGCGTGTATCACGCATGGTATGTAACTGAACTTCTTCTATATTGGTTGTCCCACCTTGCTATTTAATGCAGATTAAGATGGATTTATTATCTTTACAAGTTTATCAGTGGTAAGTGAACATAACAGACTCAGAATTCGAACCCCGTATGTCAATTCCACTTTGAGCCTCGACGACAAGCACAATTTTCAATTTATCAGTTAAAAACTGTTGCTTTCTTGTGGCATAACGGAGAATTTCTGAATGAAATCGTACATTTCGAAGTGAGCAGTTTTTAATATCAAAATAGACGCTCGGTCGACACTACTTAAATAGAGCGGTCCACTAACAAAACATTTCAAACTTTCAGAGACTAACTATTGCACGATCAGTATTCATTAGACATCCATCAAGCAAGGACATTTGTCAGTATCGAAAAATATTGACATTTTTATCGATTTAGAAGTGGGGGATCTGTTCATAATAATGATAGATTGTAAAATCGGTCCCTGACTTGATACAAAGTTATCAGAACTGATCTGTCCTGTGTACCAAAAAAAGACTTTTCTCTTTTTTTTAAAAAAATAGGAATTCTTTCACAGAAAGAACAAGCGGACATGTACATTTTTAATTAAAGTTGGTTGTTTTGTTTTATGGCATATCAAAACCTGAGTGGGTCATTTAATACCAACAAAATTTTTGATTCATAGCGATAGTTTGGAAAAAAAGTTGTATATGTATACATATATATTTGAACTATTTTTCAATTACTCATATATTTTTAGTACAATCCAACTGAATAGATAGTTATGTATAGATGTTTGTATTACTGGTATTTTTAAAGTATTGCTGATAATAATTTTTTCCTTAAAAATTATTGCTAGTAATAATTTTTTTTATTACAAAGTATTTCTAGTATTAAAACCTATTTTTACACAAGTTTGGGTGTTAACTATTTGCCCATAGCTGGGACCCTAACAGGTGCTACCACCCCGTGTAAGGGTGGACCTGGGAACACCAGCAATTAATAGGTGGTTCCACGCTCCTCAAAACCTTGCTTTTGGGCGTAGTTTATCGTCTTACCCAGGACGCGGATGTAGTTTATCGTCACCCCCACCCAAATCTAAAAATATTTTTTGCAAAGGCTTGATAAGCCGTACAAAGCCTATCAATCAATAAGTCAATAAAATCCTTTTTTTTTATTCTGACGAGTGTTCTGGCTTGAATGTTCTGGCTTTAAGTTTTAACGAACACTAATTTCTAGCTGCGACCTGTTCCAGCTAAAGGGTCGAACTCTCTGCCTCTGAGCAGAGAGGAACCCGGACGAGGCTCCGCCGAAGGGCAGAGTCTCGTTCGGGGAGGTAGACTGACCCTGAATCCGTTTATGCGGGTACAAAAAAGGAATATTTTTTGCCGAGCTTACGGGCTCGGAGAACCCACGCTAAACCGGCCTTGTGCCACATGCAACCCTCGTGGGGGGGTAGCTAAATATACTAATGAACACCAATTTACAAAAAAACAAAAAAACAAAAACAAACAAACAAAAAAAAAGCCCGAATATTTTTAACTATCTATTTTTCACGAGTGAATCGGTCTACATAAATTGTTCCTACCCCAGATATTGTTTAAATGATGGGACTTAAATCTGGAAAAAATCATTGGTATTCCCCAAAAAACATTGTTAATATAATATTTACTTGTATGAAGAATTATTCTTAGAACCAAAAATATGGTTTGGCTTTATATAACTTATAGAAGCCTCAGATTGAAGAATAGGAAAGCCGATTTCGAATTCCAGTTCGATCCATTCCATTCACTAACGTTCTAAAAACCTTGGGAAAGGTATGAATCCACTTCTTCTCTCCAAGTTATAGACTGTGTTCTATAACCAAGGTTCTATAACCTTGGATGGCAATCGGTCTAGGAGAAGGAAAAACTCTGATTTCAAAACCTTCCTGGAGAGGTTTGGGCTCCGTCAGGCTACCTTGCTCAAGAAACACTATTTCTACTGTGGCTGCAGTACACACGGTGCCTCGCGGGACAAAATAAACATAGAAAGTGATGATAAACCGTCAAAAATCAAAACAAAGCACATTCTATATTTAAGTAGTACTACTTGGTCGTATGCTATCTTTGCAGGTTTATTGTAAATCAAAAAGAAACATTTTTTTCTTACTGATAGTTGTCGCTATAAAATTACATTCTTGTTTGTAGTTTGTTCCCGTGTACGTTAATAATATCTTTTAATATTCGGTCAATCAGATGACAAACAGGATACAACAGTAATCAGAGGATTATATTAAAGGAAAAGAACGTAGAATGATATCATATAATACTGACCTTTTCTTTCAGTCATTTCTATAGATGTTAAGTTGCGTCATAAAGACGTTACTTTAAAGTCATGAACACATTTAAATTCGTAAAGATGTTTTTTTAAAGTTGTAAAGGCATTTAAAGCCATACAGATGTTTCTTTAAAGTCGTAAAGATGTTTCTTTAAAGTCGTAAAGATGTTTCTTTAAAGTCATAAAGGCATTTAAAATCGTAAAGATGTTTCTTTAAAGTCGCAAAGACATTTGAAGTCCTAATGATGATTCATTAAAGTCATAAAGTTAATAAAAGTCGTAAAGATGTATCTTTAAAGTCATAAACACATTTAAATTAGTAAAGATGTTTCTTTAAAGTCGTAAAGATGTTTCTTTAAAGTCATGAAGACATAAAATCGTCAAGATATTTCTTTAAAGTCGTAAAGGTATTTAAAGTGGTAGAGCGGTTTCATTAACGTCGTAAAGACATGTAAATTCGTCAAGATGTTCCTTTAAAGTCGCAAAGACATTTAAATTCGTTA
>CAHIKZ030000289.1:375000-377500 GCA_903632075.3 Acanthosepion pharaonis
GGCAGTATATAATTTGCATACAAAGAAATAATCACACATAGAATCAATCAGAAGTATTAATGCGATTATTGGCGACATCCATCGCTAGAAAACATAATATATGCATTAAAATACTGTTCATCCATAGTGCGAGTTGATCTTCGTCAATAAACTTGTTGTTTGTAGTTTTCAGTTTATTTGATGTTAAAATGCTAGTACTTACGAATAGTCTTCTATTCATCATCAGGCATGTGTTTTTTTTTCTTATAAAATCAAAAACTTGAGACGATATACCTGTATGTCGACCGAAAGATGTTTTTTGAATATCTGCTATTATTGACGGTTGTGTAAGATCTCTGAACGTGCAAAGACGCAACGCTAAGTTTTTCAAAATTTTAAGTGAGAATTTTATTTAAATATTTCTTGTGATGTGTTAAATCCACGTATTCTATTTTTACAAGTGTATTCAGTTTTTATGTCATGAACTAAGTATATAGTTCAATAATATAGTGTAATGTCTTAGTAGTAGATTTTTTTATAGGAATTTTTATGTACTGCGGATCGATAGTTTTTTATAAACATAAAACATTAGGCAGCATATAATTTACATACAAAGAAATAATCACACATAGAATCAATCAGTATATATTATTGAACTATATACTTAAATCCATCTGCAATAAACTTGTAGAAAATACAACTACAATAGCCTCATCCACATGTTAAAAAGACTAAAAATAATGTAAGCACTAAAAAACAGTAAAACTCATGAACACGGCCACAATCTTCTGACAGTGTTTGCAAAATAAAAATATATTCTCATCACACTAGAAATATATATAGAATATTTGGCCAGATTTTTTGTGCAGAAAAGAAATTTGGACAGTTTTTTTTTGTACAGAAAAGAAATCAGTTATACGAAACAACAAAAGCTGAATTAAAAGTTTAATTGAAGTATCTTGTTGTCTTGCATAAGAGAGGTATTGTTGCTCAAATACACAATTTTATATCTATCTATCTATCTATCTATCTATCTATCAACCTCAATTATATATATATATAATGTTATATATATATTATGTTATAATTTTTAAATAAATAATTATATTCGCTCTAATCTGTATTGAGCACTCTTTTAAGAATAGTAACTGTTGGTTATTGGAATTTATTCCGTATACACCAATCTTATAATTGATTGTATATATATATATATATATATATATATATATATATATATATATATATATCAGGTCATCCCATAAGTTATGTCCGAATTTTGAATAAAGAAAACAAGTGACCAAAAGTTACATTTAATTACAGATTCAATCATCAATGTATTTTCCCTGATTATCTATGACTTCCTTCCATCTATTAACAAGCGTACTAATTCCATTACTGTAAAATTCTTTTGGCTTTGATTCAAAGAACTCACAAATGTCAGTTTTAACCTCTTCCTGTGTTACAAAAGTTGTTTCTTCCAAATGATTCTGTAAGCTACGAAACAAATGGTAGTCTGAAGGAGCAAGATCGGGAGAATAAGGTGGATGAGGAATTTTCTCCCAACCAAGTTCTTCGATCTTTTGTGACGTGATTCTTGCTGTGTGGGTTCGCGCATTGTCCTGATGAAACATCACCTCTTTTCGATTCACTAGAGCAGGTCTTTTTTTCCTCAAAGTTTGGTTCAAACGCTCTATTTGCTGACAGTATATTTGAGCATTAATTGTTGCATTAGGTGGTAAGAATTCAAAGTGGATTATTCCTTGGCGATCCTAGCAGATTGAAAGAAGAATTTTTTGCCCATGAAGTTCCCTTCTCGGCTGTGGCTGGAGTCCTTCCCCTTTACCAAGCCACTGTCTACAACGCTTAACATTGCGATAAAAGCTCCATTTTTCGTCGCCAGTCACAAGTCTATCCAAAAAAGGTGAAACAAGTTGGCGAGAATGGAGAGAAGAGCAGATGTCAACTCGGAATTTAAGGTTGTTTTCAGACAATTCATGAGGCACCCATTTTCCAAGTTTTGGAACTTTTCAAAGTTGTTGAAGATGACGATGAACAGTTGTATGGTTTGAACTGAGAACCACTGCCAATTCCTCAACTGATAAAGCAGGATTTTCTTCAAGGGCTGCTTCAAGAAGCTTTTCATCAAACTCAACTGGACGTCCGGTTCGATCTTCAACTTCAAGGGTGAAATCTCCACCTCTGAATTTTGCAAACCATCTTCTGCAAGTTCTTTCATTCACACATTCCTCTCCATAAACTGAATGAATGTTTCTAGTCGCTTCGGCTGCTGAGTTTCCTTTCTTGAACTCATTATGTGCCTCAAATGATTCTTGGGTACTTCCATGTTGGCAGGGTTTTAATCAAACAAAATTTAATTTTATTGTTCTCTGAAATAAAATTTGATCAGTTTAAATGCATCTAAACATAAAAATAATGTTCAGCTCCATTAGACATTATAAAATACTCTTTAAATTTCGTTCATTTTAATAAAAGTTAAAATTCGGACAGAACTTATGGGATG
>CAHIKZ030000289.1:382500-395000 GCA_903632075.3 Acanthosepion pharaonis
GAACATAGAAGTCAGCGCATAGAGATGACAGTCTGTTTCATGCTAGATGCAATCCTCAGGCCTGACGATTACATCTAGCATGAAACGGACTGTTGCATCAAAGTGTTGTCTTCTATGTTCACTTTTATATTTACACATGCTCTATCTCTGATATTGAGCACTTTATCCCATAAATATAGCACATCTTATATATATATATATATATATATATATATATATATATATATATATTAAAATTTCTCAGAATATTTCTGAAGACAAAATGGATAAAAAAGACAATTGGAAAATAAGTTTCTTACTCATTGCAGACGCGTTTCATCAATTCGACTTTATCGAGGCAAGCTGAAA
Source organism: Acanthosepion pharaonis (assembly GCA_903632075.3). Classification (NCBI taxonomy): domain Eukaryota; kingdom Metazoa; phylum Mollusca; class Cephalopoda; order Sepiida; family Sepiidae; genus Acanthosepion; species Acanthosepion pharaonis. The sequence continues at coordinate 382,849 of CAHIKZ030000289.1, forward strand.
AGTTTTTTTATTTACATTAAATTCAAAATAGTAATGACATTATTATAATTTAAAATACACATACAAACACACACAAACGCACTCACACACACACACACACACACACACACACACACACACACACACACATATATATATATATATATATATATATATATATATATATATATATTAAAAAGGAAAGTTCTGTGTAAGTCTCCTTCTGGATATTGGTAACTTTTTTATTTATATAACAAATTCTTAGAAAAAAAGTTACCAATATCCATAAGCTTACACAGGATTTTTCCCTTTTATATATATATATATATATATATATATATATATATATATATATATATATATATATATATATATATATATATATATATATATATATATATATACAATTATATAATTAGTGGATACAGAATGAATTCCAATAACCAACAATTACTATTCTTAAAAGAGTGCTCAATACAGTGCAACGACAATTTTGACATTTCAATGCGTTCTTTGGATTCCGCGAGGCTTCTGACCTGGTTGGATTATTTCTTTTGTACAATTAAAGAGCCTTCGATCGTCTAGATTCTGATAGTGTAGGATTGTATAGAGATGATGGCTTATTAGTTGTTAAAAACTCCACTAAAATTAAGGTAGACTGTATTAGGAAAATGATCCATAGGGTATTTAAGGATTTAGGTCTTAGGACAATAGTTACAACTAATGTTAAACAAGTGGATTTTCTAGTCATCACCCTAGACCTTGCTAACAACACTTTCCAACCATATATGAAGGTTAATTCTAACCCAATATACGTGCATCCAAATTCTAACCATCCCCCTTCAGTTACCAAACACATACCCTCTTCCATTGGATTAGCACTAACTCTTCTAACAAAGATGTTTTTAATAAACCCCATAGAAAACTTATGGAGTATTATAAAGTACAGGCTCTTGAGAAAGCAGTTGAGCAACATGCTCCATAAGTTTTCTTTATGGTTGAGGTCAGGAGATTGGGGCGGCCATGTCATAACACTCACCTGCTTCTCATCAAAGTATTCCTTCATCAATTTTGATTTGTCACAGGGAGCATTATCCTGCCTAAAAATGAGCTTGGTGGAGTCGATTTGCACCCTTTCAGCAGAAGGGAGCAGACAAAACTCTAAAATTCTCTTGTACTGCACACCCCTGAGGGTCTTTTCAATAGGTTTTAAGAAACCAGTTCCATGAAAAGAAAAGCATCCCCAGAACATTATACTGAACGGGTGCTTGACAATACTTACTGCTAAATTCAAAGAGCTTTCAAAGCTTCTTCTTCGGATTTTAGATCACTTATCCTTTGAATTTAGCTCAACTTTCGTTTCATCGGAGAAGAGAACATTTAGTAAAAATATCAGGCGTGTCACTTTTATCGAACAGCACTGTATATATATATATATATATATATATATATATACATACACACACATACATACATACATATATATATATATATATATATATATATATATATATATATATATATATGAGTGTGGGGTGCGTCTGTGTGTGCGTGCGTTTTTATGTGTATTTTAAATTATAATAATATCATTACTATTTCAAGAAGAATTGAGAAATCATATGCTATGTTTTAGTTAAAACTAGCAGTATAACTCGTCATTTACGGGGTCTTTCATTACTGGGACTTTCATAAAAAAATTAATAAAAATAAATAGTTTAAATTATTACAATAATATTATTTATTATTGTACAGTTTCCTTCTCAGGGCCACAACCCCCCACATTCAAATATGTAAACTCCCCCATCTCGGGATGTGCCTCAGTTGCACCCATAGCAGTTCGAGCAGTATTAACATCAATAATTCGATAATATTCATCCTATAACAGGTCGAACAGTATTCACGTCAGTAATTCAAATAATATTCACCATATAGTCTGTCGGACAATAGGCAACTCAGTAGTTCAGATAATATTCACCCTAGAGCAGATCGGTGAGTATTCATCTCAATGCTTCAGATAATATTCACCCTACAGCAGGTCAGACAGTATTAACCACAATACTTCAGATAATATACCACTTATAGCATGTCGGACAAAATTCACATCTGTAGTTCTGAGAATATTCAAATTATAGCATGTCGTACAATAGTCACCTCAGATAATATTCACACTGTAGCAGGTCGGACTGTATTCACCTCAATACTTCAGATAATATTCACTTTATAGCAGGTCGGACTGTATTCACCTCAATACTTCAGATAATATTCGCCCTATAGCAGGTCGGACAGTATTAACCACAACTGTTCAGATAGTATTCACCCTATTGCAGGTCGGGCAATATTCACTTCTCTTGTTCTGAGAATATTGAACTTATAGCATCTTGGACAATATTCACCTCAGTAGTTCAGATAATATTCACCCTGTAGCAAGTCGGACAGTATTCGCCTAAGTAGTTCTGATAATATTCACCCTATACCAGGTTGGGCAATAGTTTCCTCTGCAGTTCAGATAATATTTACTCGACAGCAGGTCGGACAATATTCACCTCATTAGTTCAGATAATATTCATCTTATAACAGTTCGAACAGTATTCACGTGAGTATTTCAGATAATATTCACCCTATGGCAGGTCGGACAATATTCACTTCAGCAAATCAGATAATATTCACCCGGAGCTGTCCAGACAATACTCACGTCAGTAGTTTAGATAACATTTACCCTATAGCAGGTCGGACAATAGACACCTCATTAGTTCAGACAACCTTCACCCGGACATCAGGTTGGACAGTATTAACTTCAGTAGTGCATATAATATTCACCTTATAGCAGGTCGGACAATAGTTACCTCACTAGTTTAGATAATATCCACCGAATAGCGCATCGGACAATATTCACCTCAGCAATTCAGATAATAGTCACTCTATAGCAAGTCGGACAATAGTCACCTCAGTAGTTCAGATAATATTCACCCTATAGTAGACCGTACAATATTCGCCTCAGAAATTTGAATAATATTCACGCAGGGTCTTCAGGGAAACGTCACCTCAGACGTTCGGACAATAGTCACCTCATGACATTTCTGACCTGAAAGATTCGGATATTTATTTCAGAAGTTCGTACAATATTTGCCTTTCGTCGATAAGACTGCATAAGAAAACTGAATCCAAAAGGGATGTCAATGATTTTTTGAAGCGGTAATTTTACATGTCTTTCTGTATTAGGAAGCAAAAATTATTAGGTCGAAAGTCGAAAACAAAGGTGGAAAAAGGTCGACCTGGGAGAGAAGGGCGTATTGCATTATTGGCTCATACTAATTTTGAATCGCTTATAGTGTGGGCTGGTTAAACTACGCCTTAGGAAGAGAGTAAGGAGGGCGGAATTGAGCGTCAGTCGGTGAGAGTTAGGGGAGAGGAATGTAGAACGGACGGATGGAGAAGTAGAGGGTGGAGAGAACGAGACAGTCCCCATCAAATAATTCTTTTGTAATTTTAAGGTAAGAAGCGGAGACACACCCTGGTCGACTATTCGGTCGAAACTTTTTTTTTTTTTTTTTTTTTACTTCGTCTCTTCTATCTCGTCACCACCCCACAATCTGCCCATTACCCTACCCCACCACCGATTAAAAAAAAATTCTACTTTCGTTTCGTTTTTATTCTCGAGTTGACTAACTTTCCTTCTCTTTTTTTCATCGTTCTCTTTTTTCTTTTTTTTTTCTTTTTCTCATTCCGACTTCTTCCCTGTTTCTTTTCTTTTTCTCGTTCATTTTTTTTTTTTTTTTTTTTTAATTCCTGGTTCTATTTTATTACTTTTCTTCATTTATTTTCACTTTTATATTTTTCGGGGTTTTCTTCTTTCTTTCTTTCTTTCTTTCTTTCTTTCTTTCTTTCTTTCTACCAGGCTTTCTTTCTTTCTTTTTTTATTTTGTCTTTCTGCGTTTGTTTGTTTCTTTCTAAATTTTCCTTTCCCTTTTTATCCTCTATTTTCTTCGTCCTCTTCTTTAGATCGATTTCCTCTACTTTCTTTCTTTCTTTCTTTCTTTCTTTCTTTCTACCTAAATTTTCCTTTCCCTTTTTATCCTCTATTTTCTTCGTCCTCTTCTTTAGATCGATTTCCTCTACTTTTTTCTTTCTTTTCTTTTTTCTTCTTTCTTTCGATTTCTTTCTTCTTTCTTTCTTTCTTTCTTTTTATTTATTTTCTTTCTTTCTTTTTTTATTTCTTTCATTTTTTCTAAATTTTGTTTTTTTTCTTCATTTCTTTCTTCTAAATTTTCCATTCCTTTTTTTATCATCTATTTTTTTCTTCGTTTTCTTTTTTTTTTTATTTTTCTTTCTGTTTGTTTGTTTCTTTCTAAATTTTCCTTTCCTTTTTCTTTCTATTTTTCTTTCTTTCTTTTAGATCGGTTTTTCTACTTTTTTTTCTTTTGTTCTTTCTGCGTTTGTTTCTTTTCTACCTAAATTTTCCTTTCCTTTTTATCCTCTATTTTCTTCGTCCGCTTCTTTAGATCGATTTCCTCTCTTTCTTTCTTTTCTTTCTTTCTTTCTTTCTTTCTTTCTACCTAAATTTTCCTTTCCCTTTTATCCTCTATTTTCTTCGTCCTCTTCTTTAGATCGATTTCCTCTACTTTTTTCTTTCTTTCTTTTCTTTCTTTCTTTCTTTCTTTCTTTCACCTAAATTTTCCTTTCCTTTTTATCCTCTATTTTCTTCTGTCCTCTTCTTTAGATCTTTTCTTTCTTTCTTTCTACCTAAATTTTTCCTTTTTCCTTTTTATCCTCTATTTTCTTCGTCCTTTCTTTAGATCGATTTCCTTTCTTTTCTTTCTTTCTTTCTTTCTTTCTTTCTTTCTTTTCTTTCTTTCTACCTAAATTTTCCTTTCCTTTTTATCCTCTATTTTCTTCGTCCTCTTCTTTAGATCGATTTTCCTTTTCTTTCTTTTCTTTCTTTCTTTCTTTTTTCTTTCTTTCTTTACCTAAATTTTCCTTTCCTTTTTTATCCTCTATTTTCTTCGTCCTCTTCTTTAGATCCACTTTCTTTCTTTCTTTCTTTCTTTCTTTTCTTTCTTTCTTTTCTTTTTTTCTATTTTCTTTTTTCTTTCTTTTTCTTTCTACCTAAATTTTCCTTTCCTTTTTAAATCCTCCTTTTTTTTTTCTTCCTCTTCTTTAGATCGATTTCCTCTACTTTCTTTCTTTCTTTCTTTTCTTTCTTTCTTTCTTTCTTTTTTCTTTCTACCCTAAATTTTCCTTTCCCTTTTTATCCTCCTATATGTCCTCTTCTTTTAGATCGATTTCCTTTCTTTCTTTCTTTCTTTCTTTTCTTTTTCTTTTTCTTTCAATTTTTCCTTTCCCTTTTTATCCTCTATTTTCTTCGTCCTCTTCTTTAGATCGATTTTTCTTTCTTTCTTTCTTTCTTTCTTTTCTTTCTTTCTTTCTACCTAAATTTTCCTTTCCCTTTTTATCCTCTATTTTCTTCGTCCTCTTCTTTAGATCGATTTCCTCTTTCTTTCTTTTTTTCTTTCTTTCTTTCTTTCTTTCTTTCTTTCTTTTTTTTTCTTTCACCTAAATTTCCCCTTTTTTTATCCTCTATTTTCTTCGTCCTCTTCTTTAGATCGATTTCCTTTCTTTCTTTCTTTCTTTCTTTCTTTCTTTCTTTTTTCTTTTCTTTCTTTCCTTTCTTTCTTTTATTTAGTCCTTTGTTTTTTCTTTCTTCATTTCTTTCTCCTTTTCTTTTTAGATCTATTTTCTTTTCTTCTTTAGATCGATTTCCTCTACTTTCTTTCTTTCTTTCTTTCTTTCTTTCTTTCTTTCTACCTAAATTTTCCTTTCCCTTTTTTTATCCTCTATTTTCTTCGTCCTCTTCTTTTCAATTTCCCCTTTCTTTCTTTTTCTTTCTTTCTTTCTTTCTTTCTTTTCTAAATTTTCTTTCTTTTTTTCATCTATTTTCTACCTAAATTTTCCTTTTCTTTTTTCCTCTTTTTTCTTTCTTTCTTTCCTCTTCTTTAGACCTAAATTTTCCTTTCCTTTTTATCTTATTTTCTTTCCTTTCTTTCTTTCTTTCTTTCTTTCTTTCTTTCTACCTAAATTTTCCTTTCTCTTTTTATCCTCTATTTTCTTCGTCCTCTTCTTTAGATCGATTTCCTCTTCTTTCTTTTTTTTCTTTCTTTTTTCTTTCTTTTCTTTCTTTCTTTCTACCTAAATTTTTCTTTCCCTTTTTATCCTCTATTTTCTTCGTCCTCTTCTTTAGATCAATTTCCTCTTTCTTTTTTTCTTTCTTTCTTTCTTTCTTTTTTCTACCTAAATTTTCCTTTCCCTTTTTATCCTCTATTTTCTTCGTCCTCTTCTTTAGATCGATTTCCTTTTCTTTCTTTCTTTCTTTCTTTCTTTCTTTCTTTCTTTCTTTCTTTCTTTCTTTCTACCTAAATTTTCCTTTCCCTTTTTATCCTCTATTTTCTTCGTCCTCTTCTTTAGATCGATTTCCTCTACTTTCTTTCTTTCTTTCTTTCTTTCTTTCTTTCTTTCTTTCTTTCTTTCTACCTAAATTTTCCTTTCCCTTTTTATCCTCTATTTTCTTCGTCCTCTTCTTTAGATCAATTTCCACTACTTTCTTTCTTTCTTTCTTTCTTTCTTTCTTTCTTTCTTTCTTTTCTTTTTTCTACCTAAATTTTCCTTTCCTTTTTATCCTCTATTTTTTCGTCCTCTTCTTTTAGATCAATTTCCCCTACTTTCTTTCTTTCTTTCTTTCTTTCTTTCTTTCTTTCTAAATTTTCCTTTCCTTTTTTTATTTTCTTCGTCCTCTTCTAAATTTTCCTATCTTTTCTTTTTTTCTTTCTTTTTTCTTTTCGTTTTCTTCTTTTTATCCTCTATTTTCTTTCTCTTCTTCTTTCGATTTCTTTCTTTCTTTCTTTCTTTCTTTCTTTCTTTCTACCTAAATTTTCCTTTCCTTTTTATCCTCTATTTTCTTCGTCCTCTTCTTTAGATCGATTTCCTCTACTTTCTTTCTTTCTTTCTTTCTTTCTTTCTTTCTTTCTTTCTTTCTACCTAAATTTTCCTTTCCCTTTTTATCCTCTATTTTCTTCGTCCTCTTCTTTAGATCGATTTCCTCTACTTTCTTTCTTTCTTTCTTTCTTTCTAAATTTTTCCCTTTCCTTTCTATCCTATTTTCTTCGTCCTTTTCTTTAGATCTTTTTGCTTTCTTTTTTCTTTCCTTTCTTTTTTCTTCGTCCTTTCCCTTTTCTTTATTTTCTTTCCTTCTCTTACTTTCTTTCTTTCTTTCTTTTTTTCTTTTTTCTTTCTTTCTTTCTTTCTACCTAAATTTTCCTTTCCCTTTTTATCCTCTATTTTCTTCGTCCTCTTTAGATCAATTTAGATCACTTTCTTTCTTTCTTTCTTTTCTTTCTTTCTTTTCTTTCTTTCTTTCTTTCTTTCTTTCTACCTTTTTTATTTTGTTTTCGTTTTGTTTTTTCTTTCTAAATTTTTTTCCCTTTTTATCCTATTTTCTTCGTCCTCTTCTTTAGATCAATTTCCTCAACTTTCTTTCTTTCTTTCTTTCTTTCTTTCTTTTTCTTTACCTTAAATTTTCCTTTCCCTTTTTTCCTATTTTTTCGTCCTCTTATTTTCAATTTTCTTTCCTTTCTTTCTTTTCTTTTTTTCTTTCTTAAATTTTCTTTTCTTTTTTTATCCTGTATTTTCTTCGTCCTCTTCTTTTTTCGATTTCCTCTACTTTCTTTCTTTCTTTCTTTCTTTCTTTCTTTCTTTCTTTCTTTCTTTCTTTCTACCTAAATTTTTCCTTTCCTTTTTATCCTCTATTTTCTTCGTCCTCTTCTTTAGATCGATTTCCCTCTACTTTCTTTCTTTCTTTCTTTCTTTCTTTTTTATACCTAAATTTTTCTTTTCCTTTTTATCCTCTATTTTCTTCGTCCTCTTCTTTAGATCAATTTCCTCTACTTTCTTTCTTTCTTTCTTTCTTTCTTTCTTTCTACCTAAATTTTCCTTTCCCTTTTTATCCTCTATTTTCTTCGTCCTCTTCTTTAGATCAATTTCCTTTCTTTCTTTTCTTTTTTCTTTCTTTCTTTCTTTCTTTCTACCTAAATTTTCCTTTCCTTTTTTATCCTCTATTTTTTCGTCCTCTTCTTTAGATCGATTTTCCTCTTTTTTCTTTCTTTTTCTTTTCTTTCTTTCTTTTTTCTTTCTTTCTATTTAAATTTTCCTTTTTTTTTATCCTCTATTTTCTTCGTCCTCTTCTTTAGAATTTTCCTTCTTTTCTTTTTTCTTTTTTCTTTCTTTCTTTTACCTAAATTTTCCTTTCTCTTTTATCCTCTATTTTATTCGTCCTCTTCTTTAGATCGATTTCCTCTTCTTTCTTTCTTTCTTTTTTCTTTCTTTCTTTCTTTCTTTCTACCTAAATTTTCCTTTCCCTTTTTATCCTCTATTTTCTTCGTCCTCTTCTTTAGATCGATTTCCTCTACTTTCTTTCTTTCTTTCTTTCTTTCTTTCTTTCTTTCTACCTAAATTTTCCTTTCCCTTTTTATCCTCTATTTTCTTCGTCCTCTTCTTTAGATCGATTTCCTCTACTTTCTTTCTTTCTTTCTTTCTTTCTACCTAAATTTTCCTTTCCCTTTTTATCCTGTATTTTCTTCGTCCTCTTCTTTAGATTTTTTACTTATTTTTTCTTTCTTTCTTTGTTTCTTTTTTCTTTCTACTAAAATTTTCCTTTCCTTTTTTATCCTCTATTTTCTTCGTCCTCTTCTTTTAGATCGATTTTCCTCTTCTTTCTTTTCTTTCTTTTCTTTCTTTCTTTCTACCTAAATTTTTCTTTCCTTTTTATTTCTATTTTCTTCGTCCTCTTCTTTTAGATCAATTTCCCCTTTCTTTTTTTTCCTTTCTTTCTTTCTTTTTTTTCCTTTCCCTTTTTTATCCTCTATTTTCTTCGTCCTCTTCTTTAGATCGATTTCCTCTACTTTCTTTTTTTTCTTTATTTCTTTTTTCTTTCTTTCTTTCTACCTAAATTTTCCTTTCCCTTTTTATCCTCTATTTTCTTCGTCCTCTTCTTTAGATCGATTTCTCTACTTTCTTTCTTTCTTTCTTTTACCTAAATTTTCCTTTCTTTTTATCCTCTATTTTCAGGCTTTCTTTCTCGATTTTTTTTTCTTTTTTCTTTCTTTCTTTTGTTTGTTTCTTTTCTAAATTTTCCTTTCCTTTTTATCCTCTATTTTCTTCGTTTCTTCTTTAGATCGATTTCCTCTACTTTCTTTCTTTCTTTCTTTCTTTTCTTTCTTTCTTTCTTTCTTTTTCTTTCTTTCTTTCTACCTAAATTTTCCTTTTCCTTTTTATCCTCTATTTTCTTCGTCCTCTTTTTTCTTTATTTCTCTACTTTCTTTCTTTCTTTCTTTCTTTCTACCTAAATTTTCTTTTTTTTTCCTGTATTTTTCTTCGTCCTTTACTTTAGATCGATTTTTTCTTTCTTTTCCTTTTTTATCCTAAATTTTCGTTTCCCTTTTTATCCTCTATTTTCTTCGTCCTCTTCTTTAGATCGATTTCCTCTACTTTTTTCTTTCTTTTCTTTTACCTAAATTTTTCCTTTCTTTTTTTCCTTATTTTTTTTCTTTCTTTAGATCGATTTCCTCTACTTTCTTTCTTTTTTTTTTTATTTTTTCTTTCTTTCTTTTTTTTTAAATTTTCCTTTCCTTTTTTATCCTAAATTTTCGTTCTTTCCCTTTTATTTCCCTCTTTCTTTTTTCTTTCTTTCTTTTCCTTTTTCTTTTCTTTAGATCTAAATTTTCCTTTCCCTTTTTTATTTTCTATTTTCTTCGTCCTCTTTTTTTCTTTCCTTTCTTTCTTTCTTTCTTTCTTTCTTTCTACCTAAATTTTCCTTTCCCTTTTATCCTGTATTTTTTCTTCGTCCTTTTCTTTAGATCGATTTCCTCTTTCTTTCTTTTCTTTCTTTCTTTCTTTCTTTCTTTCTTTTTTCTACCTAAATTTTCTTTTTCCTTTTTATCCCTATTTTCTTCGTCCTCTTCTTTAGATCGATTTCCTCCTTTCTTTCTTTTCTTTCTTTCTTTCTTTTCTTTCTTTTTTCTTTCTTTCTTTCACCTAAATTTTCCTTTCCTTTTTTATCCTCTATTTTCTTCGTCCTCTTCTTTAGATCGATTTCCTTCTTTTTTTCTTTTTTTCTTTCTTTCTTTCTTTCTTTCTTTTTCTTTTCTTTCTACCTAAATTTTCCTTTCCCTTTTTATCCTCTATTTTCTTCGTCCTCTTCTTTAGATCAATTCCCCGACTTTCTTTCTTTCTTTCTTTCTTTCTTTCTTTTTTCTTTCTTTTCTTTCTTTTTCTTTTTCTTTTTCTTTCTTTTTTATTTTTGTCTTTCTGCGTTTGTTTGTTTCTTTTCTAAATTTTCCTTTCCCTTTTTATCCTCTATTTTCTTCGTCCTCTTCTTTAGATCGATTTCTTTCTTTCTTTTTTTCTTTCTTTCTTTCTTTCTTTTACCTAAATTTTCCTTTTTTATCCTATTTTCTTTTCTTTAGATCGATTTTACTTTCTTTCTTTCTTTCTTTCTTTCTTTATACCTAAATTTTCCTTTCCTTTTTTCCTTATTTTTCTTCCTCCTCTTCTTTAGATCAATTTCCTTCTTTCTTTCTTTCTTTCTTTCTTTTTTTTTAAATTTTTCCTTTCCTTTTTATCCTCTATTTTTTCGTCCTTTCTTTAGATCGATTTCCTCTACTTTTTTCTTTCTTTCTTTCTTTCTTTCTTTCTTTCTACTTAAAGGCTTTTTATTTCTTTTTTTTTTATTTTGTCGATTTTTCTTTCTTTCTTTTTTGTTTCTTTCTACCTAAATTTTCCTTTCTTTTTATCCTCTATTTTCTTCGTCCTCTTCTTTAGATCGATTTCCTCTACTTTCTTTCTTTTTCTTTCTTTCTTTCTTTCTTTCTTTCTTTTCTTTTCCTTTCCTTTTTATCCTCTATTTTTTCGTCCGCTTCTTTAGATTTTGTCTTTCTTTCTTTCTTTCTTTCTTTCTTTCTTTCTACCTAAATTTTCCTTTCCCTTTTTATCCTCTATTTTTTCGTCCTCTTCTTTAGATCGATTTCCTCTACTTTCTTTTCTTTCTTTCTTTCTTTCTACCTTTTTCCTTTCTTTTTATTTTATTTCGTCCTCTTTCTTTTGATTTCCTCTTCTTTCTTTCTTTCTTTCTTTCTTTCTTTCTTTTTTCTTTCTTTTTTTCTTCAAATTTTCCTTTATTTTTATCCTCTATTTTCTTCGTCCTCTTCTTTAGATCGATTTTCCTTTCTTTCTTTCTTTTTTCTTTCTTTCTTTCTTTTTTAAATTTTCTTTCCTTTTTTTCTATTTTTTCGTCCTTTCTTTAGATTTTCCCCAACTTTCTTTCTTTCTTTTCTTTTTTTCTTTCTTTCTTCAAATAAATTTTATTTCCTTTTTATCCTCTATTTTTTCGTCCTCTTCTTTAGATCGATTTCATTTTTTCTTTTCTTTCTTTCTTTCTTTTTTTTTTTTTTTTCTTTCTTTTTACCTAAATTTTCCTTTCCTTTTTATCCTCTATTTTCTTCGTCCTCTTCTTTAGATCGATTTCCTCTACTTTCTTTCTTTCTTTCTTTCTTTCTTTCTACCTAAATTTTCCTTTCCTTTTTATCCTCTATTTTTTCGTCCTCTTCTTTAGATCGATTTCCTCTACTTTCTTTTTTCTTTTCTTTCTTTTCTTTCTTTCTTTCTACCTAAATTTTCCTTTCCTTTTTTTTCTTTTTTTTTCTTTCTTTAGATCGATTTTTTTCTTTCTTTCTTTCTTCTTTCTTTTCTTTCTTTTTCTTTTCTTTTTACCTAAATTTTCTTTTGTTTTTTTTATTCATTCTTCTTTAGATTTTTCTTTCTTTCTTTCTTTCTTCTTTTATTTAAATTTTTTCCTTTTTATCCTGTATTTTCTTTCTTCTTTCTTTCGATTTTATTTTTTTTCTTTCTTTCTTTCTTTCTTTCTTTCTTTCTACCTTTTTCCTTTTTTTTTTTATTCTATTTTTTTAATCTTTTTATCGATTTTCTTTCTTTCTTTTTCTTTTTTTTTGTTTTCTTTTTTCTAAATTTTTCTTCCCTTTTTATCCTCTTTTTCTTCGTCCTCTTCTTTCATTTTCATTTCTTTTTCTTTTTTTTTTTCTTTCTTTTTTTTTTTTTTCTCTTTTTTCTTC
>CAHIKZ030000289.1:400000-417500 GCA_903632075.3 Acanthosepion pharaonis
TTGGGTGTTTCTTCCAGCTGATGTCCAATGCAACTCGTAACATCCTTATGTATGTTCCGTCAAGGGAGGCTTCTTAATGTTTCGTCAGTGTCCCTATTGTTGAGCCGTAAAGACAGATTATGTAGTGCCCTTAAAGAAGTCCCTTTTAAAATTATCAGGAGGACTTCTATATGGTTCTCAGACCATCAAGGACACCCCAGGCTTTGCCCTTGCAAATTTAGATGTCTCTCTCCGTTGACTGGATGTTGCTGCCGAGGTAACAAATTCCTGGACGGATTTGATGTTGTTGCCGTTTTTCAATTTCTCCTTCTTGGGTGTAGTTGATAAATTCTACAGGGTGTTTCAAAAAATTTGATATCCTTTGAGATGTAAATATCACAGAAAGTACATGATTAAGGCAAATGAAATTAAAAAGTATTAATGTTGAAGATCATAAAATTTATTCTTCCAAATCTGAATGAGAAATTCAAAAGCATGTGGATTATGTGAACGATTTCACAAATGTGAAGTTTGTGATCGTCGGATCCTTTGCTCTGCACAGATAGCCTTCATCTTTGAACTTTTTATGCCATCTCCAAATCTGCATTCCTGTTGGTGACTTTCTAGAGAACTCTCTCATAAATGCACGCTGCACAGTCTTGTTTGACTGTGTTCTAGCAAACTCCAACACACAAAAACGCCTTTTCTCTTCTAGTAAATAGCATTTTTTATACCTGTAAAGAAAAAGATTAAAGAACATAAAAAATACAAATAAAGAAAACACAAAAAACATAGACATAAAAACATAAAACAAACATTAAACATAAAGATGCTATTAAAATTTGAAGTCATTTGAAGGAGATCTAACAAAGTTATTAGATTGCGAAATGATATCAAATTTTTTGAAACACCCTGTATTTTACCAGCATTAATGTGTTAATAGCTAAATAGACAGGGAATGGCAGAGAGTCACGATCGCCTACATAGAATATTTTCTTTTTGTCGATTAATCTCCACTAAAAGCCTCCAGTTATAAAAAGAACAAGAAATTATGTTTGTCGTCATATTTAATGATATCCGCCAATCCGTGGGTGGTGGGAGACGGATTAGGAATTAACGACTAGGCCCGCCCCTAATCCCTCTAGATATCATGCTAGGCTTTAAAACCTATCTCTCCCCTTTACTCTCCATTAACAAAACCTTACAAACTGACCCTTTTTTACGTGCTTAATTTAGTAACAGTGTGCGTTAAGAGCAACAAAGAACAGGAAGTTGTGGAGAGCCATAATCGCCTACGTCCTAAAGGGACACGACACACGTTAGTGTGAGTTTTTCAGACTAATAACGTTGTTTGGTGTTATCTCTACTTACTTTTATTTTAGGCGCCGTGATTTTTCAGGACGTAGGCGATCATGGCTCTCCACAATTTCCTATCTTTTGTAGCTCTTAAATGACTCGCTGCCTCCCTCTTTCCTTTATGCCTTCGATATTTCTTGTGGGTGTCAGATGCTAACCAGGTAGGCCACTCACTACTTCCCTCTGCCCTTTTTCACTTCTATAGGCCTTTTGTGTGCCATATTTTCCAAACCCTCTTTTTTCATTATGTGTCACAAAGTTTTCAGCTGTTTCTATTTTCCTTAAAACCTTCGAACATTTTTGACTGACAAACATGTCATGATTCGTGGTTGGCAGTTTTTATTATGATGCTGGCTTTTTAGAAATCTTTCCACCGAAAGGAAGGCAATGAAACCACTAAGATATAGGGGGGGTACTGTAAATGTAGGGAAATATGAGAAAAACTACTATTAATGAGAGAGGACAATAAAAGAACTGGAATTAAGAAGAGAGAAGATAACGATTGACATTGCATTTAAATTTTTGAAGATCAAAGGCAATAAAGCCACTAGGATGCAAGGGGTTACTGAGTGTTAGAGAATATGAGACAAACTACTATTAATGAGAGAGGACAATAAAAGAACTGAAATTAAGAAGACAGAAGATAATGATTGACAAAGCATTTAATCTTTTAAAGATCAAAGTTGACTGGAAAGAAGCCGGAAGAGAGTTTCGCAACGAGAAATGCGGCAGAAGAAATTATTAGCATAGGATTTACGGTTTTTCACGAGCTAAGAATAAGTTTATTCGCAGTCATAGGTTTAGTGTGAAAATAATATTAACATTTCAGTTGAAATTATAAATCCACTCGAAATTTTAGACACTCAGATCAGGAACTGACTATAAGTGGGGGGGAAATTCAGTATAACTTTATAGTAGGAAAAGCAGCAGATGACATTCGACAAACATTAAAGCAAAAAAGAATGAAAAGAATTAAAAAAAAAAACAAAAAAAAACTTGTCGGATATTATAACAACGATACACCTTGAAATTAAAACCATTAAAAGAAGCAAAGATAGAGATAATTTAGGATAGTAACGCGATAAATATTTGTGTTTTTTTTTAGTTTATGTTAGATAACATTTTCATGTTTTGCATAAAGCCATATTGAAATTACGCATTAATCTATCTATCTATCTATCTATCTATCTATCTATCTATCTATCTATCTATCTATCTATCTATTCTCAGTCTGTTCCTATCTATCTATCTATGTAGGTATCTCTCTCTCTTTCTCTTTCTCTATCTCTCTCTCTGTATATATATATATATATATATATATATATATATATATATATATAGTCTGTCTGTCAGTCTGTTTCTATCTATCTATCTATCTATCTATCTATCTATGTAGGTATCTCTTTCTCTTTCTCTTTCTCTCTCTCTATATATATATATATATATATATATATATGGTCTACCTGTCTGTCTTTCTCAGTGGATTCATGCTTAAGCAATAAAATACGTTTGATTATTATGTTTGAAACTGAGCATATATATATATATATATATATATATATATATATATATATATTTACATGAATCAGGAGGATGTGTGTATCTTCAACACCCCCACAGCCCATCTGTAGTTTCTGCTGCAACTATGATCAGCAGAGGACAAGGCCAGAAACGCTCATACCCTCGGCCACGATGACTTGTGACTTCGTCCTAACACAACAAGCGATGGTTTCGAATTGGTCCGTCAACCCAATTTTGCTTTTTGCGGATGATTTTCTGTCGTATAATTTTGCAAAGACACCGCCGCAAGTGACAATTCGATCATGGTGAGATTCGAACCCGGGCCTCGTGTTGTAAAATTCTTGGGCAAGTTCTCTATACAATAAGTCCCCAAAAGAAATCTCGAGAATAATACCATAAAAAAGGAAAACTTTAAGAGAAGCATCTTGTCAGTCATTTTAATGAAACACGCACACACACGCACACACACGCATACACACTCTCGCTCTTTCCTCTCTCACACACATACACACAAACTCTCTCTCTCTCTCTCTCTCTCTTTCTTTTTCTCACAGATACACAGACAAACAGGCACACACACAAACACACACATGCATAGACACTCTCGCTCACTCCTCTCTCACACACATACACGCAAACTCTCCCTCTTTCTCTCTCTTTCTTCTTCACACAGACACACATACACACACACACGCACGCACACACACTCTCGTTCTCTTCTCTCTCGCACACATACACACAAACTCTTTCTCAATCTTTCTTTTTCACACACACACACACACACACACACACACACACACACACACACACACACACACACACTTATATTTTTATACCACTCCCTTCCCCACCGCGTAACGCAGCATCCCTGTGCCTTTCCTATAAATACTTTTATGGTAATTCTTCCGATGAACTTTCCTCTATGGTACCTTGTTTTTACCAATTTAAGCGCAGTACTAGATTGGCGGCTAGGTCTCATCGTTCTACTGTTGGATTGTTTTTTTAATGTTCTCTCTCCTTAATAATGTTATTCTTTTCCGGTGCTCCTGTTATATATTTAGAGATTCTTTATAAAATCCAAAGAAGAATCAACAATATTATTGGGCTTAATAATTCTTCCTTTAACCTTTTCTACTTCTATCCTTTGCCTTTCTTTTTCTTTTTTCTTTCTTCTTTTCTTCCTCTTTGTTATGGTCCAGGTTAGGACCAAGGAAGAACAACACGAACACAAGACTAGAAATAATGAAGGTATATTCCACGAAATAATAATACAAGATGTGGAAGGTCTTAGTATGACTGTCAGTCTGGTTTGGAGTGAACTACTATCGGATCGGATCGATTCGATATTTACTTGCCCCCCACGAGAGAAAGATGTGGCACAAGGCCGAGTTTTACGTGGGTTTTTCGAGTCCGTAAGCTCGGTCAAAAAATGCCCGTAGAAACTGTAAAAACAGAATCGGGTTGGTCAACTTCTCCGAACGAGGCTCTACCCTTCGGCGGAGCCTCGTCGGGGTTCCTCTCTGCTCAGTGGCAGAGAGTTCGACAGTCAAGCCAAGAAGCTCGGCTTGATTCGGTATCTAGAACCCCCCCCGCACACACGAGAGTTGCATGTGGCACAAGGCCGAGTTTAACGTGGGTTTCCCGAGTCCATAGGCTCGGCCAAAAAATGACCGTAGAACCCGTATAAACGGGATCGGGTTGGTCAACCCCCACCGAACGAGACTCTGCCCTTCAGCGGAGCCTCGTCCGGGTTCCTCTCTGCTCCGTGAAAGAGAGTTCGACCGTCAAGCCGAAACGGCTCGACTCGATTCGGTATCTAGCCACCTCCCCACGAGGGTTGCATGTGGCACAAGGCCGATTTTAATGTGGGTTTCCCGAGCCCGTAGGCTCGGCCAAAAAATGCCCGTAGAACCCGTATAAACGGGATCGGGTTGGTCAACCTCCCTGAACAAGACTCTGCCCTTCGGCGGAGCCTCGTCCGGGTTCCTCTCTGCTCAGAATCAGAGAGTTCGACCGTCAAGCCGAGAAGCTCCACTCGATTCGTCCATCTCTCTTGAGAGGCCTAGTATACATAGTGTTAGGAAGAGTTTATTCTGTAGTTATATGTAAGGACCCATTACACTTTTCTTTTTATTTTTTATTTCTTCTTCCTTTTGCCTTTTCTTCTTCCCTCGTTTTTTCTTTCATTTTCATTTATTCGTTCATTTCCCCCCTCTCCTTTCTTTTCTTTTCGTCATTTTTTCTTCACTTTTGCTTTCTTTACAGTTCTACTTCTCTTCTTTCTCCTTTTTTTCTTTCTATTTCTCAATAGGCCTCTTTCATTATTCTCGTTTTTCTTATTACCCTTTAGACACTTTTTCTACTTCACTCGCTTTTTTACATCTTCTTTTCTTTCGTTTCTACATATTTCCGCCCTCCATGTTTTTTTCACCATGTCTTTCATTCAGTTTCTTCTCATGTAATCTTCTCGTATTTTCTCTTTCTCTTTCTTCTTCTCTGTCGTATTCTTTCTCTGTCTTTTTTTTGTTATTTATTTTTTATTGTAAATTGTTTGTTTCTTTTTTTTTCTTCTTCATTCTTTCTTTTGTTTCTTCTCGTGATATTTCCTTTACTTATTTCTTCTTATTTTTTTTTTTCATTCTTTCCTTCGGATTTCTCACATTTTTCTCTTTTTTTCGGCACTTCGTTCGATTTAGTCTCTGTCTATTTCTTTCGTTTTCTTCTTCTTCTCTTTCATTGTACTTCTATTGCTTTACCTTTTCCTTCTCCATTCCTTCTTACTCTATTTCTTTCTTCTTTTCCCTTCTTTCTTTTCTTCCTTGTCACCTCTCTTTTTCGTTTTTTTCTTCTTATTCTTGTCCTTTCTTTTTCCATTTCTCTGTTATTTCTTCTTTTTCTCCGCTTACTCTTTCTTTTTCTTCTTTTTTCTTTTTCTCCCCCCACCCACTTCTTTCACACTATTCTTTGCTTCCTCCTCCTTTAATTTTCATTTTCTTTTCACATTCTTTTCTGTCTCTTTCTGGTTTCTTTTTCTCCTCCATTTTGTTCACTTTCCTCTTCTTTTTCATTTTCATTCTTTTTTCTCGTTTCTAGCTTATCACATTTTTTTATTCTTTTCTTTTTGCTTTTCTTTTTCTTTTCTTCTTTACTTTTCTTTTTCTTTTCTTTGCTTTTTGTTTTACTCTTTCTTATTTAATTTCTCTTCTCATTTATCGTTTTCTTTCATTTACTTTTCCTCTTTTTGCCTTCTCCTTCTTTCTCTTCATTATTCTCTTCTCTGTCTTTCTTTTTATTCTCCTCCTCCAATTTTTTCCGTTTATTTTTCTTCATTCAATGTTTTTTCTTCTCTTCTTATTTCTTTCATTTTATTGCTTTCTTCTTCTTCTTTCTTTTTTCTTCATCCCTTTCACTTTATCATTTTTTGTCTTCATTTTCTTATTTTTCTTCCATATTCTTCTTTTTTTTAGATGATTGCTTTTGGGTTTCTTTTTTTAAATTTTATTTCATAGCTTCTTTTTCCTAATTTTCTCTCCGTTCTTCTTTACTTTTCATCTTTTCTTCCTTCTTTGCTTCCTTTCTTCTTCCAGGAAAATATTTTATCGCAATGTGATCGTATTGCACTTTTATCAGATAAGTAGCAAGTTAATCTTAGAGAGAGTGTTATGGTAATATGATCAATATAGACAGAACTTTGTTTGGTGTTGCTATCTTGTACTAGATATAAGTATTCGAATATTATTTTATGGTGTTGTCTTTTGTTTTCATTACTGGTGCTATTAGCGATAATGAGATTCGATGTTGATATATATATATATATATATATATATATATATATATATATGTGTGTATGTGTGTGTGTGTGTCTGTGTATGACAAATTGGGAAAAGCTTTCTTGTGACGCGTTTCGTCCTTACCCTAACCTTAACCTTAACCCAAGACCCTAACCCTAACCATAACCATATAGAGAATGATATGATATAATATATATATATATATATATATATATATATATATATATATATGTGTGTGTGTGTGTGTCTATCTATCTATCTATCTATCTATCTATATATATATATATATATGTATATATATAAGACAAAGTGGGAAAAGATTTCTCATGACGCAATTCATGCTTAGCCTAACCCTAACCCTTGCCCAACAAGATTAACACAATTTTGACATAAAAATGCTACTCCTATCAAAGAAGAAAGAGATCACCTTAATCGCAAGGTCATCTACAGTAAAAGCTCTTACAATATTTCACTATTCTTGGCGGGAATTCTATTATAACAGTGTGAGATAACAACTAACAAAAGAAAACGAATGAAAACGATTTTAAAATTCCCAGCATCCCTCGTTCGTGCGCATGTGTGGTCGTCCCAGCATAACCAAATTAGTCCGATGATGACCTAAATGTCAAAACGCGCTTTTTTTCAGTTTGTCATACATTTTTCTCCATATTGTTAATGATATATAAAAATATATATCGTTACGTCATAAATAATTCCCATTTTCGTTCACTAAATTTATTCTTCAATAAAATATAGTTTAGACCAGAAATTGCCACCATATCTGGGCTAGACATGCCCAGATCATTTCTTGCTTGTCTTCAAAAGCGTCTACGCGGCCTTGTGAGTGATAACTTATTTTCAAACCCATAACATATATATATATATATATATATATATATATATATATATATATATATAGTTTTAAGGTGTGCTATATTTATGGAATAAGGTGCTCAATATCAGAGATAGAGCGTATGCAAATATATATATAAAAGTGAACATTGAAGTCCAACTCAGAGGTGACAGGCTGTTTCATGCTGGACGCAACCGTCAGTCCTGACGACTGCGTCCAACATGAAACAACCTGTTGCCCTCTGATATACTTTATATATATTATATATATATATATATATATAGGTGCGATTGATAAATTGATGTCCAAATTACGCGAATATGAAAGTAAGGTTATGTTACATTTTTAAATATCGATTTTGGGACACCTTTAATTGCACCTGCTATGCATTTGAGGTGCTGCTACTGTTAAAAATCCCCAAGGGAGGTACTGGATCCGATGACGTAAAAATGAAAATAACACTGACATCTCATTTTAACAGATATATTAAGCAAAATTTCACAAAAATATCTTGGAGCATTAAAGAGTAAATTTTTTCAATAAAATCAACATTGGCTTCAACCATAGCCTCCAGACGACTTTGGAATCTCCTGCAACTCTTCTAGACGGTCTCCTTGTTTAAGTTGGTGAATTTTGCCATAATCCTTGCCTTCAGTTTATCTTTGGTGTTACAAGGTGTTTTGTTGGTCTCTCGTTCAAAATCGCCCCCACACATAATCAAGGGGGTTGCAGTCTGGGGAGGTAGATGGCCAGATGTAAGGGGTGATGTTTCTGACAACCGTGACTAGGTTCTCCTGCTTGTGTGGAATGGTGAAGAGTCATGTTGCCAGACATAAGGTCTTCCAGCAGCCACGCTCTGGACTCAGGTCTCTGTGTTGAGTGTGAGGCCCTGTGGGAAGATGAATAGAGGTATAACATTACCATCACTAGTGATCCACTCCAAACACCATGATCTTGATTGGATATATCATCTAACTCTTTCTGAATTCTCTGCAATGTCCTCAGATTGATATCCTGAAATGTTCGTATTGTAACATCCGGTGTGAAGTCGTCCCTTCTAAATTTTCGGTGGATTGAATTACGTCATGGTGCTCTTTTTCTCACAGACGGTTCTCAACTGACCCCTACGATGGCGTGCAGTTGCCAAAATCCAACAGGAAACAACGCGAAATCAAAAATATTGAATGACGATAATTTACCACTCGGGCCACACACACACACACACACACACACACACACACACACACACACACACACACACACACACACTCAGATTGACACCTAAATATTCTGAAATGTTTGTATTGGATCTTCTGGTGTGAATGCCAAGCAATACAGCATACACATAATAATCAAGGTTGCTCTCTGGGGGGGGTAGGTGGCCAGATGTAATGGGTGATGTGGTCACAGAAATTGTCTGACAGCCATGAGGAGGTTCATCTGATTGTGAGGCATGGTGCAGAGTCCTGTTGCCAGACATAGGGTTTTCCAGCAGCCACCTTTTTAACCCAGGTCACAACTACCTCCTCAAGGTATTGAATCTGAGGCCCTGGGGGAAGATGAATGGAGGCATAGTATACCCGTCGGACCACACACACACACACACATATATATATATGAAGAAATATAGTTTTAAGTTGTGCTATATTTATGGAAGAAAGTGCTCAATATCAGAGATAGAGCGTATGTAAATATGAATATGTTTCATGGTAGACGCAATCGTCAGTCCTAGCATGTTACATATATATATATATATATATATATATATATATATATATATTCTGTTTATAAGTTATTTTTATAGATACAATTTATTTAAGTAAATGCTCTGTTTTGTAATTAAACAGTATTAATTACATTTACTGGTCTGAATGTTCGAGAAAATTCGTAGGAAATATGCGTTCTTCAAGAGGAATCGAACCTGTATCCTATACGGACCGTCATTTAATCTGACGTGCTATACCACTTAGCTATAGAGAAGCGTCTGCTTAGCAATTTTTAATCAGAAATATATTCATTACATCAAACATTATTGTCGTGGATACCTGTTTTTGAGTAGAACGTCCGTGATATATATATATATATATATATATATATATATATATATATATATATAAAACAGACAATGAATGTCTATTATATCTGATCATGAGCCGTCCTAAACTTGGTATGTTTGCTTTAATTTTGGGTGATAATAAAGAAAAAATTTGTCCAACATTTGGATATTATTTTTATTAAGTTGTTCCTTGATCTAAGCTTTCAGCTCACATGAGCCAACTTCAGAGTGGTTATACGGACATTTAAACAACGTCATTCAACATCAAAGATGATATTCTCTTATGCTAACATAGAAGATTGCTATGTGACCATAACGGTCGTGGAATAGCAGACACAGGTCGTAAATTCATGATGCAGTTCTATGACATGATGAAGTTCTATGTCATATATATATATATATATATATATTATAAATTAACTGATTTAAAGTATGATTTTTTTCGCTACACAGTAGAAACCGTGTTTCAAAAACTGAAGCTAAATACTTCAAATTTAATTATATAATTAAATTAAATGCATTAGTTCCGTTTCTTTTTCAAGTGAATATTGGAATTCAAATATTCCCTTGAAGATGTAACGGAACTAATGCTTTTAATTTAATTATATAATTAAATTTGAAGTTTTATAGAACTATCGTTACTGTGTAGCGAAAAATCCATATTTTAAATCAGTTAATTTCTAATATTTATGCTCTGTAAATTTACATTGAACACTGTTTTTGTTATGCAACCTTACCCATAATAACATAATGGACTATTCCATACGTAATAAATACTGCGCCTCAAGAGGAAGCAGGGAGTTCAGTCTGAAGTCAGGCGACCGACTGACCGGCTGATCGGTTGGACTCTCTTCCTTCGGGCGGGGAGGAACCCGAACGAGGCTACGCCGAAGGGCGGAGTCTCTTTCGGGGAGGTAAACCGACCCTGAACCCGTTTATACGGGTTCAAAGGGCGTATTTTTGGCCGAGACCACGGGCTCGGAGATCCCACGTTAAACCCGCCTTGTGCCACATGATAGCCTCGTGGGGGGTGACTAAATACTGTTCAGTCTGAAGTCTGCAATGAGGTCCGTCAGAAGTCAGTCAGTCAGTCAGTCAGAGCGAGTCAGTCAGTCGAGTCAGAGGCAGTCCGAGTCCGAGTCCGAGTCGCGTTCAGACAATTACTACAAGACATTGGAATAGTGATACTGGTCGAGACTACATTGTTCTCCCTACTAAACCTGATTGTTCGTACTAACACTTTCTACTTCTCTGTATATATTCCTGTTTGTAATATATCTGTGTTATTCCATATCTGTGTTTGAGTTCTTCTTTATTGGTTCTACCTTGGACTATCACCCGGGGTACAAGAACCTGGACCATAACAAAAATGATCTTATTCATTGAATAGTGTTTTTTGTAATCTGACATTTTTTACACAGTTTTTACTTATCGAATACAGAAAAAAATTGCATATTTTGCTTGTGGTGATTCCTAATTAGAATTTTGGTTTGAATATATTTTCTATGCAATGTATTTAATACAAAAGATATCAATTTTATTTGGATTTATTCTTGAAATAGTAAAATTTTAAAGGTCAATTTGTAAGAAAACCCTGTAGAAATTAGATATTTCTGTACATTATTTTAAAATGATTTTTGAAACTAAATACTCAAAGATTGGTAAAAGTTATGAATCTAATTTTTGGTGTCAGTACTTATCCCATCAAACTCCAGCTTTCACACTGAGTGCAATGTTGATTTTTCTACAAAAAGTGAAAAAATCAATTTGCCCTAATGCAGATGACACAGTGTTGATAGCAGATACAGAAAGAGAACTACAAGAACTCCTACGGAATGTAGTGAAGGAAAGCCAGAAGAAAGGACTAAACATCAACTGCAAGAAAACAGAATACATGCTTGTTAGCAAAAGGGGTAGACCAAACTGCCAATTGCAAATAGGAGATACCAAAATCAAACAAGTGCAGAAAATTAAATATCTGGGAAGTTTTTTTAAGAGAGGATGAAAAGAGCGGCGCTGAGATTAACATATTGCCAAAATAATCTATATATTTGGCCAATAAAATTCTTTTTTTATTGCTTTTTTGATATCCCCTCCCCCGACTCTTAAATGTTTTATCAGGAGAATGACCAAATCTCACTACCCTACACCTAACCTACCCTACACCTACCCTACCCTACACCTTAGAGACACAATGCTTTCCTCAGCACATGTTCATACCATGTTTCGTCAACAAGGGCATTGTAATACTGACGTATCTCCCAGTGAATATACTCTGCAATTCTTTTGTTGTCAAGAATGGACAGCCAGATGATAAGTAGACAGTGAATAGAAAGTGTTTCAAGGCAAGGATGTGTCTTCTCACCGGACTTATTCAATATATACAGCAAGGCGATTCTGAGAGAATTAGAAGCCCTATCAGGAGTCATTATGGATGGCCACAATCTTAACAACATAAGATATTCAGATAACACAATGTTGATAGCAGATACAGACAGGAAACTACAAGAACTCTTAAAGAAGGTAGTGAAGGAAAGTGAGAAGAAAGAACTAAACATCGATTCCAAGAAAACAGAATGCATGATTATTAGCACTGGAAGAATTATGCAATGTTGATTTTCTAAAGAAACTGAAAAAGATCAACCTGTCTCACTGTACGCCTACATTCACTGGCCCTCTTTTTGAACGATATTCTGCTATCAATAGTTGCCCTGCGATGTGCCGTTTTTGCTGCGTTACATTCACAGTCCTAGGAAACAAAAATACAGAAATTGGATCATTATAATATAGATTCCTAACCGGATATTGTAGATTGAAATAAATTGTCTCACTATCATTTAAATTGGAACGAATCTCGCGTTTCTCGTCCAGCTATCAACGTAAGCAATTTGGTCAATTTTCCATCCAAAATGTCGCCGCTTTCTCCTGAACCCAGGAAGTCAACAGAACAAACAACGGACCCACGTCAAGTGCAAATCCCCTCTTATGTTGTAAAAACACTCCCCACCCCCGAGGAGTAACCGTAAATCTGAATTGTATTACAAAGAATCAAAAGCGAACATCAAAAAAATAATTCTTAAGGTTTCAAATGTTTCTTTTTTTAATGCCATACTCTTTTGTGTGATTCCGTTTCCTGTCATTTTTATCACGCAAAGATATTTTTTTATATCTTAGCGTTTTTTCTTTCTTTCCTGTGTATTTCTATCTCGTCTTTTTAGAATCCGTTTAAAAAAAAACAAAAAAAAAAAAAAAAAGTCATCTTTTGATATCGTGAGCTTTTTTTAAAATTTACCACTGATATTTGTACTGTTCACAATTAAAAAAAAACAACAACAAAAATATAGCATTACTCAGGACAGGAAAAGCGCTGAAACCGTGGGACATGGAAGAATCACAGAAAGCCAAGATTCCTGTTCATGGGTTTAAACTTCAAGTAAACATATCACTTAATGCTGAATTTAAATAGTAGCAATCGTTCACAGCGAAATTTCGCATTGGCCGAGCGAAAGATGTCTTCCAAAAGCTAAGCAAAGTATTAAGAAACATGAAAATTTCATTGGAAACAAACGTCCTGGGTATGACGATAAACTACATCCGGCATCAAAGCCTTTGATAGAGAGGTTTACAGGAGCATGAAACCACCTCTTAATTGCTGTTGTTCCTAGGTTCACACTGACCCAGGGTGGTAGCACCTGTTAGGGTCTCAGCTATGGGCATATAGTTAAACCCCAAACGTGGGTTAAAAACTATGAAAGTATAAAAAAAATTATAGTAAAATTCCCAGCAATATATTTTCATAGTAAAAACTACCAGCAATGCATTTTTGTAAAAGAAATTACTAATGCTAGCAAGAAAATTTCGGCATTAAATGACCCATAAGGATGTTGATAGGCCGCTAAACAAACAAATTAAACAAACAAAATCTTTGAAAACAAGGAAAGAAATACTAAATTGTTATGTAATATTTAGTACATCACAATTTTTATAAAGTAGTATTCATATAATACAAATTTTATTGTAACCTAATTATGTAAAATAATGGATCATATGAAATATAGGCGAACAATTCAACTAGAAAAACTGAAAATAAATACGATATATCTAAATACAAATTAGAGACATGTCATAATAGATCATTCCATCTTAAATAATTAGAGAATGTCATAATAGATCATTCCATCTTAAATAATTAGAGACATGTCATAATAGATCATTCCATCTTAAATAATTAGAGACATGTCATAATAGATCATTCCATCTTAAATAATTAGAGACATGTCATAATAGATCATTCCATCTTAAGTAAATCAACAATGTCTTGCGGCAATTTTTAAAATCAACTTTAGACTTTTCTTGTTAAAAATTTGAATAATTTTAACATATTCATCATTATGGGTAAAAAAAAATAGTGAATTTTAAATAGCGATTTTTTTAGACTTGGCATGAGCAAAAAAAAATTGACGGATTTGGACGAAAAAAAAAAACCAACCCAGAATGACGTCACAATCTGCGAAAATCTTTCATCCTTTAATAGTCATTCGTGCGTCATTTAATTTGTAACTTACACGAATGCAGGTAGGAAAAGTTACGGTGGAGTAATGGGTAGCGGCTCGGAGTGAGGAATCGGAGAGCCGAATTCCAGTGCTAATACCCAGCTATGGGTAAATAGCAGGACAGGTTCTATAGCCTTGGGTGGCAACTGGTCTACCTTAGAAAGAAAAAAAAATCTGCCTCGCCAGTCATGTATCGAAAGATACATGATCGCCTAAGCGTGTATCATGAATGGCACATAATTGACTGAACTCTAAAAAGAACGGTGGAATAATGGATTCAGTCTCTTCAATATCTATCTATCTATCTATCTATCTATCTATCTATCTATCTATCTATCTATCTATCCCATTCTCTTCAATATCTATCTATCTATCTATCTATCTATCTATCTATCTATCTATCTATCTATCTATCTATTCCAGTCTCTTCAATATCTATCTATCTATCTATCTATCTATCTATCTATCTATCTATCTATCCTTGTATGTTCATATCTGCGTGGGTGGGCTGAAAACTTTATAGGCTATGAAGAAATGATGCTAGATCTGCCAAATCTCGCATGCATTATTTTAAACTCTTCCTATTATGAGGGAGCGGCTTGGATTGAGGAATCGGAGAGCCGAGTTTGAATTCTAGTCGGATCCATTACGTTCACTTACATGCTAATACCTTTGGGAAAGGTTTGAATCCTTTTCTATTTGGGCAAAAAGCAGGGCAGACTAGGTTCTATAGTGGAAACCAGCCTCGGAGAAGGAAAAATTCTGAATTCAAAAACAGTCCTGGAGAGGGTTGGGCTTCATCTTTCCCCAAGAAACAGCACTTCTACTATGATTCTGATGCAATTCGTGATAGATCACAATCGAGAAAAAAAAAAAAAAAAACGAATGTTGATAACATATCAAAGATAACAAAGCCCTGCTCAGGCACCTAATCGGTGGGTGCAAGGGGTTATTGGGTGTTAGAAAATATGAGATTAAATAAAACACTATTAAGGAGTTTCTTTCTTTTCGCTTGGGGAATTCTATTCCGGTGCCAACTTTGATCTTCAAAAATTTAAATGCAATGTCAATCGTTATCTACTGTCTTCCTGATTACTCTTCTATTGTTCTCACTCACTTCTCACTTGTGGAACACTCTTCCAACTCCATGCTTTACAGCCAACTTTGATCTTCAAAAATTTAAATGCAATGTCAATCGTTATCTACTGTCTTCCTGAATACTCTTCTATTGTTCTCGCTCACTTCTCACTTGTGGTACTCTGTTGATAATTTTACTATTTTTAAGGAAATGTTTTTCAATAAACCGAATACAGTTTGGCTTCTAATGTTTTTGTTTCATTGTAATTTGCCTTCTGTCTTTCTTTACATTATTTTCCATTGTGTCTTCCCAATTAGTCTGCCGTATATCCTGGCGTCTCATCCGACTTTTGAAAACCTAATAATGAATCTCATTTTAAGGGGTCACATCATACATGAGATATAAAATTAGCCTATGTACGGCTGGCCCTGACTACGCCATTGACCAAACTATATATCCATTTACTCTAGTCAAAAAGTATAGCTTTATTTAAAATAATCATAATTTTGATAGAACTGATGTTTTATTTAATTATATCCTATAATAAGGCATGTAATATTCACATATTAATATCGTATTATAAAATACAAACATCGAATATACACCTTTTCCATTGTTTACGTTTATAAGATGTTTAGCTGTTTCTCGTTTGTATGTTTATGGCTGTACGCATTTACGCAACGAGTATAGCATTACTAATAATTTTATAATTCTTTTTTACTTTTTTAACTTATTTAACTAGAAGATGCGATAAAGAGAGAGAGGAAAAGAGGTTAGTCTATTGTAAAGTCTCAGGAAACATAAATCATTTTTTATAAGCGAAAAGATAGAGGTCGTACTATACGCAAGATCGCGCCGTGAACGAATATATGTGGTAACTTTTCGTTTTTTACAGCTGTCCTCAAGGACACATGGCACAGTGGATAAAGGTGTTAGTTAAATCCAGTGACAGGACCCAAAGAGTGTGAGTTCAATACCCGGTTAAGTCAGTGGAGAACTTGGAGATGGGAATTAACAGGAGATAACTGATAACGGACATCCATTAAACATGGCACGTGGAACTAGAACAGTCTACCCCAGTGAGCGAAATAAAGAGTTCAGTTCGACATTCCAACCACCTGAAGAAGGCCGGAGCGTACAACGGGCGAAATGTTGTAATAAATATCGCAACAAAGATGAGGACAGTAGTACGAATAATATAATAAAGTTTTTTTTCCATTTCATCTAAGCAGACGCTAAACTTATGCGAGTGTTATCGATTTCCTTTTCTTTCTTTTTCTAATAGGTTTTATCCGTCTTTCTTCTCGATCAAAACGAATGATCGATTATTTATGAACTAAGGAGGAGAACGTTGTAATAAATATGGCGACAAAGATGAGGAATAATGTAAATAGTGTACATAATACCTCATCTCAGAAATATAGACAGATACTGAAAGGCCGAAACTTTGTAATAAATATGGCAACAAAGATGAGGACAATAGTCCGAATAATGTAAATAGGGTACATAATACCTCATCTCAGAAATATAGACAGATACTGAAAGGCCGAAACGTTGTAATAAATATGGAGACAAAGATGAGGACAATAGTCCGAATAATGTAAATAATTTATATAATACCTCATCTCAGAAATATAGACAGATAATGAAAGGCCGAAACGTTGTAATAAATATGGCAACGTATATGAGGACAATAGTCCGAATAATGTAAATAATGTAATACCTCATCTCAGAAATGTAATACCTCATCTCAGAAATATAGACACATACTGAAAGGCCGAAACTTTGTAATAAATATGGCAACAAAAATGAGGACAATAGTCCGAATAATGTAAATAGTGTACATAATACCTCATCTCAGAAATATAGACAGATACTGAAAGGCTGAAACGTTGTAATAAATATGGCAACGAATATGAGGACAATAGTCCGAATAATGTAAATAATGTCGATATTCGTTTCTATTTTCATTACATATGAAACGTTTTCAAGAACCTGGACGGAAGTTTACTGCGCATGATCTAGCGATTAAACCACATTTGAAATATTTTCGTCTTGTCAATTGTTTTCTCTTTTAATTAGAATAACATTTTTATTTTTCAAATGAAAAATCGTGGTCAGTTCTCGTCACGGCGAGCAACTAATACATTTAATGTCTTCTAGTTCATCCACAGTCTATTTGCGACCATGTTCTTACAAATTTCACCTTTATTGGTAGATCTTCTATTATCACAATATTATTTAATAAGAAAAGTGACGGAAACATGAAACAAAAGAAAAAGAAAAAAAGAAAAGAAACTAAATGAAATCATC
>CAHIKZ030000289.1:425000-477500 GCA_903632075.3 Acanthosepion pharaonis
TCTATCTATCTATCTATCTATCTATCTATCTATCATATTCATATTTATTACAATCTGTTTATACAGTGTGCGGCAGAAATACCTCCCACATATACGCCCTAGAAATACCTCCCACATATACGCCCTAGAAATACCTCTCAGATAATGGTAAGACATTCGTGACACCGGTGTCTTCATCTATCCAATATCGTAACATTGTGTCGAAGATATTTCTAGAAGGTATATGCATGATGTATTTCTGTCTCACTCTGTATATATATATATATATATATATATATATATATATGTGTGTGTGTGTGTGTGTGTGTGTGTGTATCTATATTACTTTATCTATCTTTAGTGTGTTAATATCACATTAAACGACATAATTTTGCAGTATCTATCTATCTATCTATCTATTTATCTATCTATCAATTCATATCTATCTATCTATCTTTCTATCTTGGGCAGTTCGGCATGGTGTAATGGTTAGGAATCTTGTCTCGTTAGAACAGTTATCACTGAGTTTGAAGTTCGATCCTCACCGGGTGCTCCATGCTTCCGGCCTTGTGCCACATCTTAGAAAATCATTATAATTCATATCTATCTATCTCAATCAATTCATATCTATCTATCTATCTTTATCAATTCATATCTATCTATGTTCGTGTCTATCTAACTGACTAAGCATTTTCTTACACTTTGTCACATATAAAAAAAGCCCCTTGGCTTGTGAATAATATGTTTGTGTGTTTGTTCTAACCGCAACGGAAGGCCTCAATTTGCCTGGGACACATATTCAACTTGATCATCGCTCTGACCAGCCAGAACATTTAGCGCTTCTTGTCTCGCCCACAAAAAATATAAAAATGCGTCCTCAATTTAAAAAGAGAAAAACAAAACAAGCATGAAATGGCAAAAATGACTTCATTATCTTTTATCCCGTAACTGATATTCATTGTGAAACTATTTTTCATTTGAATTTTTTTCTGCCATCTCTTTCTTTTTCTTTCTTTCTTTCTTTCTTTCTTTCTTTCTTTCTTATTTTCTATTTAAAATTCTACATAGCTTTCTTTCGTTGTCAATGTTGATAACATTTTTTCTTTCTTTCATTCTTTTGTAAATCTCTTCATTGTTTTCTGTTTCTTTGCCACTGTTGACAACCCTTTTCTTTCATTTTTCTTTCTTACTGGCTTTTTTTTCTAAATCATTTTATAGTTTTCTTTCTTTCTTTGTCTCTGTTGATAACTTCTTTCTTTCTTTCTTTTCTTTTCTTTTCTTTTCTTTTCTTTCTTTCTTTCTTTCTTAACTTTCTAAATCTCTTCATAGCTCTCTTTCTTTCTTTCTTTTTTCTTTATCAGTATTGATAACTTTCTTTCTTTCTTTCTTTTTTCTTTATCAGTATTGATAACTTTCTTTCTTTCTTTCTTTCTTTCTAAATCTCTTCATAGTTATCTTTCTTTTTTTTTCATCGTTGATAACGCTTTTCTTTCTGTCTGTCTTTCTTTTTCAATCTCTTCATAATTTTATTTCTTATTCTATCGATATTAGTATCTCTTTCTTTCTTTCTTTTTTTTCTTTCTTTCTTTTCAATTTTTCGTCTTTTTTATTTCTCTTTCTTTTTTTCTTTCTTTCTTTCTTTTCAATTTTTCGTCTTTTTTATTTCTCTTTCTTTTTTTCTTTCTTTCTTTCTTTTCAATTTTTCGTCTTTTTTATTTCTCTTTCTTTTTTTCTTTCTTTCTTTCTTTTCAATTTTTCGTCTTTTTTATTTCTCTTTCTTTTTTTCTTTCTTTCTTTCGTTTCAATTTTTCGTCTTTTTTATTTCTCTTTCTTTTTTCTTTCTTTCTTTCTTTTCAATTTTCGTCTTTTTTATTTCTCTTTCTTTTTTTCTTTCTTTCTTTCGTTTCAATTTTTTCGTCTTTTTATTTTCTTTCTTTTTTCTTTCTTTCTTTCTTTTCAATTTTTCGTCTTTTTTATTTCTCTTTTTTTTTTTTCTTTCTTTCTTTTCAATTTTTCGTCTTTTTTATTTCTCTTTCTTTTTCTTTCTTTCTTTCTTTTCAATTTTTCGTCTTTTTTATTTCTCTTTCTTTTTTTCTTTCTTTCTTTCTTTTCAATTTTTCGTCTTTTTTATTTCTCTCTCTCTCTCTCTCTCTCTTTCTTTCTTTCTTTCTTTCTTTCTTTCGTTTGTTTATTTCGTTTTTGTTAAAGATAAACTCCTAAACTTTATTTTAATATTTGCTGTATTCCTCCATATGTTCTTTCTTCCATTTTCGGCCTCCGTACATTTATTCTTTTTTGTTTACATACACATATCCCTTCTTGACCTCTAACCATGTATTTTGCCATGAAACTTCATATATAGTTCAATTAATTTCGACCTCCATGCTTTTATACCATTTTCGGCTTCCATACATTTATTCAGTTCCGTCTCTATCTATTCCTCGATCTTGACAAATATGTTTTTACACATACGTCTATTCCTCCTTGGCCTACTTTCATTTCCCTGTCTGTCTGCTGGCCTTTAATCTGTCTTGAATTCCATCCACCTGCCCCCCCCCCTTCAATCAACCTAGATAAATGTATCTCTTCTGGGTTTCGGTACGAAGAAAACACAGACTGTAAGATGAAACGATACATAGATATCAACGGATGAGACGGCCCATCATGTGATCTACGTTTTTGGGACGTTAAAATCAACTAACTGGCTAGTGTAGTTACAGATGACAGGAAGTGCGATACAGAAACCTGAAACAGTGTAGTTATGGCGAAATTTGCCTTTCGGAAACTAAGCAAAGTATTAAGACATGGGAAAATAATGTTCATCTAATTCAAGGCCCAAAAGCCACTCGAGGTAGCCGGTTAGAGATTAAGAGTATCAGGCATAGTTTATAGGGGATACGTGAGGAAAATAACGGTTGCCCCTATATTGAACAGTTTAAGATTGTAATAAGAGGGGAAGCATCCTCTTGGGAGTTGGTTCCAAAAAGTAACGTGGGAAGATTCTATTCGCGTGGAACTCATATGACAGGTCTTTGAAGGTTATACCTCTTGGAACTAAGGAATATAGATTGTCTGGAGATTTTTATTTGTTTAATCATTTCCCACCCAAGCAAGGTAACACAGCCTCTAAGACGCAGAGGGGTTTATTGATGGTTAGTGAAAATGAGAAGAAAAAAATACTGTAAAGAGTGAATATTGCCTTTGTTATTGTGAAACACACCTATTCTATAGGTAATAGACTCTTCTACCTATAAGTAGGAGTAGGAAGAGAAACGAGCGTCAGTCGATGTCGGGCGACCGGCTGATCGGTTGAACTCTCTGCCTTCGGGCGGGGAGGAACCCGTTCGGAGAGGTAAACCGACCCTGAACCCGTTTATACGGGTTCAATGGGCATATTTTTGGCCGAGCCCACGGGCTCGGAGATCCCACGTTATACCGACCTTGTGCCACATGATACCCTCGTGGGGGGTAGTGACTAAATACTAGTCGATGTCGGAGGACCGGCTGAACGGTTGAACTCTCTGCCTTTGTGGGGAGAGGAACCCGAATGAGGCTACGCCGAAGGGTGGAGTCTCGTTCGGGGAGGTAAACCGACCCTGAACCCCTTTATACGGGTTAAAAGGGTATATTTTTGGCCGATCCCACGGGCTCGGAGATCCTATTAAACCGGCCTTGTGCCACATGATACCCTCGTGGGGGGTGACAAAATACTAGTCGATGTCAGACGACAGTTAGTCGAATACTTAAGTATCAGACGACAGTTAGTCGAATACTTAAGTATCAGCGACCTCAACTAAATTTTCTCTGCGTCATTATCTATTATATCAAGTTCCTAACGTTTTGCACGTCGAACCTATTTTAGGAGCGATTTAGTACAAATACAAGTCTCCACTGCGAAATAACTCCACAACAGCCTTTAAATCATGCCATTCTCGTCATAGATTCTCGAGTTGTTCATATCTGCTTACTTTCGTGTCCGAACATAAACGATGCAGTTTCTAAGGAAGTAAGTTCATCTTTTTCTCTCATAAGATTATTTGAGGGATCAGTTTATCACTTATTAAACATAAAAAATCCGATCTCCCATTTTATGTCCAGTAAAATTATATATTAATATTTGATTGTTCAACTTCTTACAATTAATAGATTTGCATATTTTCCAATTATTCTATCTGTATGTAGTAATTATTTTGGGGATCAGTTTATTACTTATTAACTACAGAAAACCGATCCCCCACTTTATGTCCAATAAAATCAGATATTAATATGTGATTGCTCAAGTCCTTACAACTGTTAGAAGGTTTTCCCATGTTAAATATTTACAATTATATCAGTATGTAGTAAATATTTGGGTGATCAGTTTATTATTAACTATGAAAACCGTTAGGCAAATTGTTATAAAGAGCTCAATATCAAAGGGTAAGGATAGAGCGTTATTGGAATTAATGCGAAGAAATTATCACTTGACTGAGTGGTGTTATTTCAGTCATGACGACTTCGAAGTTTCGTGGGCACATTGCAGTAATGCCTTCACTTTTCGGAACCAAGAAGCCAACAGCCTAAAGCTGTATATATATATATATATATATATATATATATATATATATATATATATATATATATATAAGTGAACATAGAAGTCAACACTTAGAGGCGACAGTCTGTTTCATGCTAGATGCAATCGTCAGATTGCATATAAATGTTGACTTCTATGTTCACTTTATGTTACACACGCTCTATCTCCGATATTGAGCACTTTATCCCATAAATATAGCACATATTATGGCTATATTTCTTCATATATATATATATATATATATATCTTTATGAAATTATTCTGAAGAACTTAACTGAGTGTTGTCAGTTATATTTAACAATATATATATATATATATATATATATATATATATATATATATATATAGTACAGGTAATTGATCCGTTGCTATATAATCCGGGTGGATCCTAGTAATAATAATTATTAAAACTTGTCCACAGAGGGATCGATTTTCTTATATTAACAGAGCAAATATATTTTTACAGCAAAAAAAAACAAATATTATCTCGACATCCGAATAAACTGTCAAACGTGATGAAGTGTCTATTCACATCTATTCCTAACAGTTCACCTCTCTCACTCTTTTTCTATCCCCCATATATATATATATATATATATATATATATATTACAGTAAAAAAAAAAATTACCTCAATATCGGAATAGACTATTTCTACTATAGTCGCTTAAAGGCTTTCGTCAGCCACACATAGCCTTCCCCCACCAAGCACACACACATATATATAGCTACACGCACATATATACGTGTGTGTGTGTATATATATATATATATATATATATATATATATATATATATATATATATACAGGTGTTGCAGCAAAATCCGACACTTGACAAAAAGAAAACGAAATAGGCAATAAAAACAAAAGTTGTATATGCAGATACCCGACAGTTTATTTTGGAACAGTTAGAGTTACGTACTACATTATTTTTCAATGTAACCGCCGACACCGGCGACGATCATCTCAAGGCGGGCGCGAAATGAGTGACACGCTTTGGCGACCATGTCCATAGATGAGTGATGTGGGCGTGCTTGTTGGTCTTGGCCTCCATCACGCCCCAGAAGAAATAGTCAAGCGGGGTGAAGTAGGTCGGGGAGGGCGGCCACAAGTCTGGCGACCAGTGGTGAGAAACATTGTTGAGCAGCCACGCCTGGGTCCTCTTGGCCTTGTGTGCAGGAGCGGAGTCCTGCTGGAAGACGTAGAGGCGTCCGGCGACGATTTCGTCCATCCAGGGCTTCACCACGCTTCTCAGCACCCCTTGTTAGATCTCAGCGGTGACTCTCAGGTCCTTTTGAAAGAAGAACGGATGCATGACGTCCCTCGTCGCTGGAGATGACGCTAAGGACCATGACGGAGGAAGGAAACTTTGTATGCTTCACGACGGGAACCTCCTCGATGTCTTTTGCAGATCCACCTGTCATTCTGCCTGTTGCTCGTCTGGTCCTGGATAAAATTCTTTTCATCAGAGAAGAACCTCAGCATCTCGGCGGACCTATGCTTGACCTCACTTAGCAAAGCCACTGCCTTGACCTTCCTCGACTCCTTGGAGGCATTCATGATTAGCATACGGTGAGACTTTCGATAGAAGGAGTAACTAGTGACCTTCTTGATCGTTCGGCAGATCGCTGACTTGTGACAGCTCATGTCAGCGGTGATCTTGGCGTAGCTCTGGCTTCTATCATTGTCGACTGTCTCCTTGACGGCGGTGACGAACTCGTTGGTCCTAACGGCCGAAGAACGAACGTTTTGGGCCTTTTATTTGGCAGTAAACCTGTCCTTGTTCTCAGACGCCCTCCACGTCCTCCAAATGTTCATGGCCATGGTCCTCTTGAATCCAAACAAGGCCATCACTTCCACAGGCTTCTTCCCGACGCGAAAAGAAGCTACTACCGCTGTTCTGCGCTCATATTTCATCCTAGAAAACGGTAGATATAAAAACGTTCAATAGTTGTCAAACTGTCGGGTATCTGCATATACAACTATTGTTTTTATTGCCTATTTCGTTTTCTTTTTGTCAAGTGTCGGATCTTGCTGCAACACCCTGTATATATATATATATATATATATATATATATATATATATATGTGTGTGTGTGTGTGTGTGTGTAATTTCTATATATATTATTCATACATTATATACGAGCGGTACTTATTGGAAAGCGCTCAATATTAGTGATAGAGTATCATATTAGTTAGATTGATGTGAGTTTGTGATCCTGGATTTCACTCCCTTCTGGCGATCACAAGGGCGTGAAACCCAGACTCACAAACCCAAAATTAAGTATATAAATTGTATTCCAATAACTTGCACCAATTTTAAATGTGATTTAAATTTAAGCGTCTAACGATATTTTTTCCTAGATATTTTTTTGGCAATTTCAACCATGGAAAGATTAACAATCAAATAACGTGTTAAAGTTATTGAATCCTATTACGAAAATGGACGTTCAAACAGAAATGCATTTCGTGCACTTCGCGATTATTTTTTGTCAACATAATCGACCAATCGAGAATGCAATTGGAAACGATGTAACGTTGTGAAAAGGTTCAATTCCTGCGAACAATGACAAATAGAAGTGTCTGGATTTTTGGCCACATTCACGTGCATTGCAGCAATGTTTTCAGCTGAATGGCGTAAATGAGCACGCAATGGTGTTTTTACATCTGCCACGGACCCAGTTTGTTTGAATTTACAAACAATTTTTCCAATTGCACTCTTGAAACTTTAATACATTGTTTGATTGTTAATCTTTCCATGGTTGAAATTGCTAATGACTTAAGTTGTTAAAACTGAAAGAAAAAGAAAAAAAATCATTAGATGCTTAAACTTAATTCATATTTAAAATCGAAATTTGTCAAACAACCTTTAAATACACACACACACACACACACACACACACACACACACACATATATATATATATATATATGTGAAAAGTATTATGACATGGATACATTCACGAGTCATTAAGGAGACATTTCCCCCACACTTCCAATGTTTAAATTTCAACATTTCAACATACAAATGCGTATGTATAGACATAACACCACCCGTATACATACATGTGTCATAGCCGAAACTGCCCACATATGTTTATATATGTATGAGTCCCGACGGACGACCAAGTATGTATATGTGTCTGCATATATCGATGTTTGCGTTAGTACGATGAATGACAAAACGACGAAATTTCCCCCACCACTTCCACAATAACACCAATACACGCAATCTACATAAACCCAAATTTTTTAAAACATTAATCAGTTTGTCTGACGATCGCTAAAGCGTGAAACCCAGGGTCACAAACTCATCTATCCAACCAAATATATATATATATATATATATATATATATATATTATTAAATACAACAGACAACGATGTCTATTATGTTTGATCATGAGCCGTTCTAAGCTTTGTATAGTTGCTTTAATTTTGGGATGAAAATGAAGACAAAAATGTCCAACATTTGGATATTTTTTATTATGCTCTTCCTCGATCTAAGCTTTCGGCTCACATGAGCCTTCATCAGAGTGGTCATATGGGCATTTAAATAAAGATTTATGCCATGCGTGATACACACTTGACGAGGTATATTTTTCCAGCAGTAGGTTGCCATTTCTTTCCGTGGAAGACCAGTTGCCATACAAGGCTATAGAACCCGGTCTGACCCGCTTCAGGGAGAAGAAGAGAATTCATACCTTTCCCAAGGGTATTAGCACGTAAGTGAATGTAATGGATTCGACTGGAATTCGAACTCGGCTCTGCGATTCCTCAATCCGAGCCGCTATCCATTTAATTTTTCAAATTTTTTAAGCTTAGAAACGCTTAAAAATATTCATCAGCTTAGCTGAAAAGTCATGTTAGCTATGGAAGACACTATGCGACACAATTAATGTCTAATAAATGAAAGTGAGTAAGTGATGTTTTCGAAATGTTTTATTTTTGACGCAAATTAGGATTTAAATTATTTTAGTTTGGGATTAATTTATGGGTAATATATTTTGAATAACATGAATTTAAGTTGCATTATTTACATTATTCGGACTGTTATCCTCGTCTTCATTACCATATTCACAACGTTTCGGTCGTTGTACGCTCCGGCCTTCTTCAAGAGATTGGACATATGGCCCAGTGGATAAAGACGTTGGCTAGATCCAGTGACTAGACCCAAAGAGTTGTGAGTTCAATACCAAGCCACGGCTGTGGTTATCTAAAAAAACTTGGAGAGTTGAGTTAAATGGAAATAACCAAGACATCCGGAAGAGGCATGGCACGTGGGACTAGAACAATATACCCCGGTGTACGAAACAAAGGTTCGATTCGAAATTCCAATCACCCGAAGAAAGCCGGGGTGTACGACGGCCGAAACGTTGTGAATATGGCAATGAAAATGAGGATAACAGTCCGAATAATGTAAATAATGCAAGTAATCACAATACCTCATCTCAGAAATCCAATGACCTGAAGGAGGCCGGAGCTTATAACGGCCGAAACGTCGTAAATATGACAATGAAGATTAGGATAATAGTCCAAATAATGTAAATAATGCAAGTAATCATAATACCTCATGTCATATATATATATATATATATATATATATTTATATATATATATATATATAGAGAGAGAGAGAGAGAGAGACAGGGAGAGAGAGAGAGGGGAGAGAGAAGGGAGAGAGAGAGAGAGAAAATAGAGAGAGAGAGACCACCAAATTAGACTATTTCTCCCCAAAATAAATAACAACGATAGTGAACATGCAGTTAAAAATATTTTCTACAAAAACCAAATGCACATTAACTGCAAACAAAATGAATCTTCACTTAGAAATATTATAAAGAAATACATTAATCCAATTGACCCGAATAAAAAAAATCAAATTATCTACTACAGAAAATTTAAAACTTCTAATCTTATCCTCAAAAATAACAACATCAAAATTACAACGAACGAACATTTTTTATGAGTTGAAATACCGCTTAAGGAACTGTGTTCCTGATCAAACCGAATTCATGAATAATTATATTGGTCACACTACTACATGCCTATCCTGACGACTTACGTTACACCTATCCGACCATAGCTCCATTAGAACTCATTTAAACAAACACAGAAAAACCTACCAAACACCATCGAAATATACAAGTAGAAAATACAAACATAATAACCTCATCTACATGCAAAAAAAAGAAAAAAAGATTAAAAATAACGGAAGCCTTAACAATAAAAAAGAAAAAGCCAACACTTAATGATATTAGCTACGAACACGGTCGCAATGTAATAGCTGTGTTTGGAAAAATAAACACCTCCATAACACTAAAAACATACACAGAGCGCACGTACTCTATTAAACTTAAAAAAAAAAACATCCTTGATAATGGCTAAAAAATAAAGCCGGAAGCGATCAGAATTATGGAACATTTATACAGTTTCTATACTCTGTATCTGTTATGGTGAAACACACCTATTCTATAGTTAATAGACTCTCCCATCTAATATAAGTAGGAGTAGAAAGAGAAACAAGGGTTAGTCGAAGTTTTGTACATTAGACCGGAATCGACCAAGTTATCGAAAAACAGTAAAATCATGTAGTGGTTTTGCTCTAGAAGCAAAACTACCAATCACAAATATAGACCCTTGGTTCAGTGGTCAAGAGTGCATATAGAATTTCAGGTCCTATGGATGGAGCGTATTATCTAGTGTTAGTGGATAGTTTTACGAAATGGCCGGAAATTTACAAGTGCAAAAATCATACTTCCTCAGTGACAAAGAATTTCTTACATGAACTGTTTGCGAAATATGGTATATGAGATACCATATTATCGGATAATGGAACACAATTCACTGGAAAAGAATTTTAAAAGTCTTTTGCAAGTTTTTCTCTATAGAATATATTACGACTCCACCGAAGGGCGGAGTCTCGTTCGGGGAGGTAAACCGACCCTGAACCCGTTTATACGGGTTCAAAGGGTATATTTTTGGCCGAGGCCATGGGCTCGGAGATCCCACGTTAAACCGGCCTTGTGCCACATGATACCCTCGTGGGGGGTGACTAAATACTAGCCGATGTTGGACGACAGTAGTCGACAGTTAGTCGAATACGAAAGTAGTCAGCGACCACAACAAGATTACTCTGCGTAATACCTATTATATCAAGTTCCTAACGTTTTTGTACGTCGAACCTATTTTAGGACCGATTTAGTACAAATACAAGCCTCCACTGCTAAATAGTTCCACTGCAGCATCCAAGAAAGAAAACATTTGTTCGAGCACAAGAAAAATTAAATAAAAAGCTTAATCGTAGTACCTTGTCTGTCGTTGTGAATGAAAACACACACACACACACACACACACACACACACACACACACACACACACACACACACACACATACATACATATATATATATATATATAAAAAAAGACATTTTTATACTTTCTTTTTATAGAAAGTAAATGCTCTGTTTTATAATAAACAGTATTAATAACATTTACCGGCCTGAATATCCGAGAAAATTCCCAAGAAAATATTAGTCCTCCGATAGGAATCAAACCTGTATCCTATACAGAACTGTCATATAGCCTGACGTGCCTTTAACCGATTTGGCCACAGTGAAGCGTCCGGTTAACAAGGTTGATTTTACTGTTTTTATAATTCAATCTTCCATGAATCTCTCACGTAAATCCATATCTGCTTAAACAAATGACGTCACACATTACGAAATGGACAAAGTTCCGTCTAGGATACAGGTTCGATTCCTGTCGGAGAACGAATATTTTCTATGAATATTTCTCAGACATTCAGGCTGTAAATGTTGTTTAATACTGTTTATTATAAAACAGAGCATTTTCTTAAATATTTCTAGCTATAAAAAGAATGTATTAACATAAAAATATTTTAAAATAATTTGTCCATTTCATAATATATATATATATATATATATATATATATATATATGAATAGAAGATAATTCATATTGCACAACACATTATGGAAACTTTTAAAAAAATCCTTAAAAATACATTTTCAGAATGGACATGGACATTTATTTGCTGAAACCAACCTCAGCCAGATGACACAGCAAATTATGGAAACTTTAACAAAGTGCTTAAAAATACATTTTCAGAATGAAAACGCACCTTTCTTTGCCGAACGTAAGCTTATTTGGATTACGCAACCAATAATGGTTACCTGAATAAAAAAAAGTAAAATACAGTTTTTTAATGGACACAGAACTTTATTAGCTGAACGTATCCACATTAAGATTACACAAGAAATTATGGAAACTAACATGAAAAAGTTGAAAATACATTTTTTAATGCGCACTGACCTTCATTTGGCGACCACAACGTCATTTCGATTACGCAAAAATTCAGTAACCTGAATGAAAAAATTAAATATAAACTTTTTAATGGACACAGACGATTATTTGATGAACACAGACTCATTCATTTTTCACAATGAATTATGGAAACATTGATGAAATACAATTTTTAAAATGGACATGGACTTTTATTTACTGAACGCTACCTAATTCTGATTGCACAACAAATTATGGACAACTTAATGAAAAATTTAAAAATACATTTTTTGTCTGGACACGGGCGTTTATTTGTCGGATCCAACCTCATCTGGATTACACAACAAATTATGGTAACTTTAATGAAGAAGTTAAAAATACACTCTTATAATGGACACAGACCTTTATTTGCTGAAACCAACCTCAGTCAGATGACACAGCAAATTATGGAAACCTTAATGAAAAAGTTAAAACTACATTGTAAAAATGGCCACTAATTCGAATTGCTCAACAAATTATGGAAACTTTAATGAAAATTTAAAAATATATTTTTAGAATGGAGCGGGACCTTTATTTGTCGAACCCCATCTCATTTGGATTACATAACAAATTTTGAAAACCTCAATAAAAAAGTTAAAAATACATTTTTAAAATGGACATAATCATTATTTGTCAACGTTAATGAAAAAGTTAAAAATACACTCTTAGAATGGACACGGACCTTTATTTATCGAAAGCAACCTCAGTCAGATGACACAGCAAATTATGGAAACCTTAATAAAAAAAGTTAGACATTTTTTTTAATGGTCACGGCCCTTTATTTGCTGAGCGCAACCTTTTTTCGGATTACACACCAAATTATGGAAATATTAATGAACAATAAATCGTTTATTTTTCGAATGGTTACAGTTCATTATTTGTGAAAAATCAAACACCTACGCAATAAATTATGCAAAATTTAATTCCAAAGTAAAAAAAAAATACTTTTATCGATCAGTCATTAATAACCAAATTAATCAATATTTAATAAAAAAAAAAAATTAAAGATACTATGAAATTTAGGTTTATGAGAATTAACGAAGAAATATAAAAAAATTATGGTTTTCTTCTGCAAATTCTTTATTCATGTCGGGAAAGATAGTTCTCAATGTCTCTTGTATATGTCAGTTTTCTTTCATTTTATCTTGAAGTATGTTAGTGTATCATAAGAATGGTTATAATGGTGGCCCTTAACTCTGCCTTACACTGATTGAACTTCCCAAAGTAAAGGTCGTATTTACTGAATCAGTAGAGGTCCTGTAAATCCCGTCCAAACGTTACTCTTTTGAAAAGTACAAGAGAGATTGTGATTTTGTTCTTTTCGGAAGCTACGATTTCGTTTGGTTTTCTTGTAGCTCGCGATGACACCCTCATTCATGTCCTCGAATCTTTTATGTTAAAATAAAAGTCTGGAATGTCATTACCAGTTTTGGTGGCAGGGCTAAAAGCGCATTGTAAAATTTGCTTTTTGTTTTTGTTTCTCAATAATAGCACAATCCAGCCATTAACAGCCATTCCCATAAATGCTGG
The DNA here is from genome assembly GCA_903632075.3 of Acanthosepion pharaonis. Taxonomy (NCBI): domain Eukaryota; kingdom Metazoa; phylum Mollusca; class Cephalopoda; order Sepiida; family Sepiidae; genus Acanthosepion; species Acanthosepion pharaonis. The sequence goes on from CAHIKZ030000289.1 coordinate 438,428, forward strand.
TATTTTGAGATAGATCATTGATACTGTGTCTTTTCCGTTCATCTTGTGACGAGGTTTAAAGTTGAAATGTCCGCTTCACGATTTACTTTTTTTCTTGTTTTGCACATCTGGTGGATAAAGCATTTACTATTTTTTATGCACGTGGCGAATTAAGCATTTAGAAAGTTTTTTGTTGGTATACACGTGTTGAATTCAGAATTCAGTAATCTTTTTTTTTTTTGCTTCTTTTAAACTCTGTGGTTACCATTTCCGGAATGCATTTTGGAATATATTGTAGGTGTGAGTGCACGTTCAGTAAAAGAACAAGCAACATTTTATGGGATTTTATTACGGACCGTTTAGTCTATTTTAGAGAAACGAAGTTCTTAATGTCTCTTGTTTGTTTGTTTTTAATTCTTTATTACTTTATTTATTGATTTTATTTCAATTTTCCCACAAAAGATTTTTCGAATAGGCACACATCATTATTTGCTTAAACCCAAACACAATCGGGTTACACAACAAATTATGGAACATTTAATTGAGAAGTTAAGGATATATTTTTCGATTAAACATTGATCTTTATTTAACGAAAGCCCAACTTCATTCGGATTATACAACAATTTTTTTTAAGCAATTCGCCCCAGGAAAGGCAGGAGTGCCATTAGCACGCAAGGAGTTACAGAAAGTGAGAACAAGAGTAAAGAGGAATGTTTGGAAAAAAGATAAAGAGAAGAACAGGGATCAAGATCAAGGCATCAGAAGATGTCGATTGACATTACATTTGAATATTTGAAGATTTTAGCAGTCAGTGAAGAAAGTGATAGGTAGGGAGTTCCACAGGTACCCCAAGCAAGGCGAGAGTGCCACCAGCATGCAAGGGGTTACAGAGAATGAGTGTAAGAGTAAAGAGGAATGTTTGGGAAAAGGATAAAGAGAAGAACAGGGATCAAGGTCAAGGCATCAGAAGATGTCGATTGACATTACATTTGAATATTTGAAGATTATAGTTATCAAGGAAGCAAGTGATAGAAAGGGAGTTCCACTGATGGGAGGTGTTAGATAAGAAGCTGTTGAAGTAGAAGAGATGGCTACATTTAGTCGTTTTGACAGTGAAAGTGTGGGACCGAGATGCCAAACTAGTAGCGCGCTTAAATTCATGCAATTCGGGAACCAGTGAAAGTAGCTTGTTGGAGCAGTTACCATGAAAGTACTTGTAGAATAGGCAGAGGGAAGCCACAGCACATCTGTGAGATAGTAACTGCAGATGGGATACCAGATCAGGACCAACCACGTTGCATATCTGTCTCTGAATTTTGTCTAGGACCTCGAGATGAACAGCGGGAGGATCAGACCATATATGGCAGCAGCACTCCATGCAAGGACGAATGGTTGATTTGTAGATTTGAAGGATTGACTCCGGTGGGAAGAACCTCCTAGCGCGACACAGAGAACCAACTTTTCTTGCGGTAGATGAAGCCATAGATTCAATGTAGCTGTTCCACTTCAGGTCAGTGGTCATCGTGAGACCAAGCAGGCGAAGAGAGGCGCTCTCGTCGAGTTGGGTATCAGCCAACCTGATGGAAGGCAAAGAGGGTTCTCTTTGGTGGGTAACTGAGAGCAATTAAAGTTTACAAATTAGGCAAAACTTGATGAAATACGAGATGATATATTTTTCGAATCAGTACCTATATTTATTTACAGAACTCAACCTCATTCGTATTACATAATAAATTATAGAAACTTTAATGAAAAAGTTAAAATTCTTTTTTAGAATGCACAGAAAACTTTGTCGAACGTAACTTCATTCGGATCACACAACATATTATGGAAACCTTAATGAAAATGTTAAAAATTCATTTTTAGAATTGACACGGACCTTTATTTGCCTGACTGCAACCTTATTCGGATTACGCAACAAATTATGGAAAATATAATAAGAAGCTTAAAAATACATTTAAAGTATGAACCTGGACATTTAATTGTCTGATCCAGTATCATTTCGATTACACAAAATATAAAAAAATTAACTAGAAAGTTAAAATACATTCTTTGAATGGACAAAAATCTTTGTTTAAACGTAAACAAATTTCGATTACAAAACAAATTTAGAAAACTTAATTAAAAGTTTCAGGATATATTTTTTTTTAGAATGGACAGAGTGGATTGTCAAAACCCAAATTTGTTTTAATTACACAAAAAGTATGGAAAACTTCCTGAAATTAAATAGAATAACAACTTATGGAAAAATTAATGAAAAATTTAAGGGTGCATTTTTCGAATGGATAGAGATCTTTATTTTCGTAAGACTAACATCTTTCGGATTGATCAACAAATTATGGAAAATTTAATGATGGATTTTTAAGATATACGGAAACCTAATCTAATACGGATTAAACAAAAAAATTATGGAAATCTGAATGAAAAAGTTAAAAGTTAGATTTTTTTTTGAAAGGACACAGATATTTATTTGCCGAAAACCAACCTCTTTTGGATTGATCAATAAATTATGGAAAACTTTATAAAGAAGTTATGGCTTACATTTTTTTAAATGGACGCTGATCTTTTTTAGACAGAACAAAATCTTATTCGGATCACTCAATACATTATGGTGTCCTCAATAAAAGTGTTAAAAATTCTAATTTCAAATGGACATTGTTCTTTATTAATACGATTAAACAACACATGTCAGAGATCCTAAATTAAAAAAAAAATTCTTGTTTTAAAAGTTCCAAGAATATTCGGATCATAAAATAATTCATGAGTCTGCTAACAGTAGAATTAATAATTCCTATTTCAAAGGAAGACGTCACTTTATTTGCTTAGACACAACAACATTCATAAACCTTTCGCTTGGGATTTTTTATTCTGTCCACCGAATATGGCTGGTTTTTGGTAAAAAAATATACCCACATCCATTTGGAATATACATCCTGAAATCTTTCAGTGCAGCCTTCAAACTTTGTTGTCTAATCCGCATTCTCTGTTGCCCTTTCCAACGCATAGCATTCGCTTGTATTTTGTAGCACCTTGACCGATGAAACAAGTAATAGCTTTACTAGTCCTGGGTGTGATGATGAACTACATCCTGCAGCAAGGTCTCTGATCGGGAAAGTGAAGCTTTTGAGTAACGTGGAATCACCTCTGAATTCCTGTTGTTCCCAGGTTCAATTTGACCTGGGGTGGTAGCACCTGTTAGGGTCTCAGCTATGGGTAAATAGTGAACCCCCACTAAAAAACAAAAACAATATGAAAGTATAAAAATGCATATTTACAGTAAAATAACCAAGAATACATTTTATATTTAGTTGAAGTTATAAAATTGTATCCAAAATATTTAGATTTCGGTATTAAATAACCCATAGAGGTGTTGATATGCCGCTGAACAAAATTAATCAACCAATTAAACAATCGACATGAAAGAACCCATTCATGATATTAATCCATATAATATCCTAAAATTACTTAAAGAAATCAAACAATATTCCAAAATGTAACTTCAACAAAACTACAACATAAAACACACCTGTTACTACCTTTAGTAATTATATCCACACAAACATGCATATGCACAAAAGCTGAGTATCATCTACCATGGATTCAATTGTGAAAGCAGAATACCATATATCATATTTTTATTACTTCAAAGTTCTCAAAAAAATTAAATTACGACATTAAATGACCCATAAGGTATTGATATTCTGTCAAACAAGCAAAACAAACCACATTTATTTTGGTTGTTCCAACTCAGCGCAAGGTTAAGCGTTGTAACCATTCATATCATTACTTTTGGCCAATAATTATCAGAGACTATTTGTAATTTAGAATGATTAACTCTCATTGGGGTGGTGATAATTTGTCTTTCGATTCAAATGTGGTTACATTTCTTTAAATAATGACCTTTGCCCATTTGAAATAGCAATTACTAAATCTTCCATTGGCGTGTTCGGATTTGCTTATACAGTTATGATATGGCTTGGTTTCATTTAATTAAGACTTCCTGATAGAAATAGGAACTAATAACTCTTTTGAGCTTCCATAATTTGTTATGTAACCCGAATATGGTTGGATAAAAATAAAATCAAATCTGAATTCTTTTCATCAAAGTCATGTCCTACCATCCAAATATGATATGGCTTGATTTCAGTTAATTAAGACTACCCGATTGAAATAGGAATTATTAACACTTTTGAGCTTCCATAATTTGTTATGTAACCCGAATATGGTTGGATAAAAATCAAATCTTCTGAATTCTTTTCATCGAAAGATTGTTCTAACATCCAAATATGATTGGCTTTCCGCAATCAAAACTTCTGTCTATTTGAAATAAGAATTCTTAACACTTTCATGTTTTTTTTTTGTTTTTTTTTCAATAATGTTTGGTGCAATCTGAATGCGCCTGGATTTCGGTAATAAAAGAACTTTTTTTATTTGATGTAGTAATTCGTATGTTGTTTGTACGACTGGTAAGGCAAATCCTGTCGAAAGTGTTAATAATTCCGACTACAAAGGACATAAAGATTTATTTGACAGATTCACCCGTTAAATAATCAACTAAGATAACAAATTATGAAGAAACGAATGAAAAACAGACGAACGAACTGTTAGACATGGACAAAGATATTCATTGGCCGAGACACAATATTTGCAACAAATTACGGAGACTCCAATAAAAGAATTAAAAAAAAGAAACATTTCAAATAGACATCTTTATTTTCCAAAATCCAACCAAATTTGAATGATACTCGAGTTTGGATAAAATTAACCAGGAAGACAATGTCATTTATAAGATTAAGAAAGCATTACTCATAGAATAGGGCTATTATATGTATAATGGAAATCCATTGTTAATGATTTTACAATAAAAATATATTGAAAATTAGGAAGAAAAGGATTGTCAGTGGTCAGGAATGAATGCAAGCATTACTGATAGAATAGGGCTATTATGTGTATAATGGAAATGCATTGGTAATGATTTTACTATAGGAATGCATTGCAAATGAGGAAGAAAGGTATTGTCATTGGTCAGGAATGAAGGCAAGCATTACTGATAGAATAGGGCTATTATATGTATAATGTAAATGTGTTGCTAATGATTTTAATATAGGAATGCATTGTAAATGCGGAAGAAAGGGATTGTCAGTGGTCAGGAATGAATGCAAGCATTACTGATAGAATAGGGCTATTATATGTATAATGTAAATGTGTTGCTAATGATTTTAATAGAGGAATGCATTGTAAATGAGGAAGAAAGGGATTGTCAGTGGTCAGGAATGAATGCAAGCATTACTGATAGAATAGGGCTATTATATGTATAATAGAAAAGCATTGCTAATGATTTTACTATAGGAATGCATTGAAAATGAGGAAGAAAGGGATTGTCAATGGTCAGGAATGAATGTAAGCCTTTACTCGGTTATTATGTAGAAGGTATGAAAGTATTGCCTGGCTAGTATATGTACAATATAAACGCATTGGTAATTATTTCACGATAGGCATTGCCAGAGGTCAGGAATTCGAGCAAAACTGTTTGATATATTATGGCTAATCTTTATACTACCTCTCTCTCTTTTTTCAAATGAAATCTAATCGTTAAATACCATTAAGGTGGGGGTGTCAGATAAAAATTATTAAGGTCTGGATGTCAGCTTTTAAGACAAGACCTAAACCAGCTGGTTACAGAAGATGTATTCTATAATTTTAAAACCTTACACCTGGCCAAGTGTTCCGCATTGCAGCACTTCCGCCCAGACATTTTTTTTGCTGCCACGATGTTGTTCTCACCAATCCGCGGACATGAGCAGGCAAAAGCAAGAAGTTACGGGTGTGTCGCTATAAGTATCTTCCCTCTGGGAATAATTAAGAGTCTTAATTATCGGCCATGAAAAATTTGGTGGCGCCCTTCTGGGCATTAGATACTTGGCCTTTACCGAGTGGACAATGTATTTGGACATCACCCTTTTGGCGAGGCGATACATATATATATATATATATATATATATATATATATTTGCTTGCTATGTTGGGTCATGCTTTGTGTCTCTAGGTTATTAGTGAGAAGATTCTTCAGCATTTAATGCCTACAGTGCTGTTCGATAAAAGTGACTCACCTGATTTTTTTTACTAAATGTTCTCTTCTCCGATGAAACGAAAGTTGAGCTAAATTCAAAGGATAAGCGATCTAAAATCCGAAGAAGAAGCTTTGAAAGCTCTTTGAATTTAGCAGTAAGTACTGTCAAGCATCCGTTCAGTATAATGTTCTGGGGATGCTTTTCTTTTCATGGAACTGGTTTCTTAAAACATATTGAAAAGACCCTCAGGAGCGAACAGTACAAGAGAATTTTAGAGTCTTGTCTGCTCCCTTCTGAAAGGCTGCAAATCGACCCCACCAAGGTCATTTTGATGCAGGATAATGCTCCCTGTCACAAATCAAAATTGATGACGGAATACTTTGATGAGAAGCAGGTGAGTGTTATGACATGGCCGCCCCAATCTCCTGACCTCAACCCCATAGAAAACTTATGGAGCATCATTTCTCGAGAAAACAGTTGAGCAACAAAGAGGATTTGATTGTGAATTTCATATCCGAATGGAATTCAATGCTTGAAGATGAGATTTGCCAGAACCTAATCAAGCCAATGCCAAAAAAGGTTGAAAAGGTTATTCAAAATAAAGGAGGACCCATAGATTATTATATATTTCGAACTATATTACCTATTACAAATAAATTATACCTCTATTATTCTTTATTTAAAGATGTTCGGTTATGTTTCTATTGATTAATAGTTGAAGGAAATAAGTGTGTCACTTTTTTTGCACAGAGTTTTTCCCTAAATCTCATTTATATCCAAAATTATAATTATCAATAGAATACCTTAGGGTGAGTAAACCTTTTTACTAGGTGGTCAGGAGGGGGTCTTTATATTAGTAAGATTAAAAATAAGTTTCACCCCAAAAACAATAGGCGAAAAATTTTTTAAGTAAAAATATCAGGTGAGTCACTTTTATCAAACAGCACTGTATATGGTTGGCTGTTTTGTTTTATGGCATATCAAAAGCTCAGTGGGTCATTTAATGCCAACAAAATTTTGAAATAGATTCATAGCGATAGTTTGGTAAAATCGTGTGTATGTATACATATATATTTGAACCATTTTTTTATTACAAAGTATTTCTGGTATTAATACCTATTTTTACACAAATATGAGTGTTAACTATTTGCCCATCGCTGAGACCCTAACAGGTGCTACCACACCGGGTCAGGGTGGACCTAGGAACATCAGTAATTAAGAGGTGGTTCCACGCTCCTCAAAAGCTTCTGATTAGAGGCCTTGCTGCTGGATGTAGTTTATCGTCTTACCCAGGAGGCGGATGTAGTTGATTCTCTTACCCTGGGCGCGGATGTAGTTTATCGTCTTACCTTGGTCGTGGATGTAGTTTATTGTCTTACCCTGGGCGCGGATGTAGTTGATTGTCTTACCCTGGACGCGGATGTAGTTTATCGTCTTACCCTGGTCGTGGATGTAGTTTATTGTCTTACCCTGGACGCGGATGTAGTTTATCGTCTTACCCTGGTCATGGATGTAGTTGATTGTCTTACCCTGGACGCGGATGTAGTTTATCGTCTTACCCTGGTCATGGATGTAGTTGATTGTCTTACCCTGGACGCGGATGTAGTTTATCGTCTTACCCTGGTCATGGATGTAGTTGATTGTCTTACCCCGGGTGCGGATGTGGTTTATCGTCTTACCCCTGGTCATGGATGTAGTTGATTGTCTTACCCTGGACGCGGATGTAGTTTATCGTCTTACCCTGGTCATGGATGTAGTTGATTGTCTTACCCCGGGTGCGGATGTAGTTTATCGTCTTACCCTGGTCGTGGATGTAGTTGATTGTCTTACCATGGACGCGGATGTAGTTTATCGTCTTACCCTGGTCGTGGATGTAGTTGATTGTCTTACCCTGGGCGCGGATGTAGTTTATCGTCACACCCAGGACGGAATTGCCTATATGGAGGACTGATATTAGTTATTTTATTCAGTCAATCTAGCTCGAATATTCATGGTGCTATCACGCAAAACCGTCACAGTCGAGCATCATGGTCGGAACGTCATTAGCGTGGCATCATGTGTCATTACGTAGTTGGTGAATTGTTTGTGGGCGACCAACCCGTCTTGCTCCATGGCTAGGTGTCCAGAGCTGTAGACCACTTGCAACTTATTGTTTTGTTCACTAGCAGTACTCTGCATAGCGCATTCTTCGTTCGCGTAAGATTGTAGAAATATCAGCTGTGATTTAGTTGAATGTTGTCTTCAAGAGATGTTAAGTATAGATCTCAACATTCGAGTGTAGGTTCCATCAACATTAGACTCAAGGTTTAAGATTGTAGAAATATCAGGGATGGCTCTATAGAGTTAACATTTAGCTGGATGCTGTCTCCAAGAGATGTTAAATATAGATCTCAGCATCCCAGTGTAGTTTTCATCAAGTTTAGACCTTAGGGTTTTGGATTGTAGAAATATCAGCGATGGGTTCATAGAGCTGGGATTTGGCTGGATGTTGTCTCCAAAAGATGTTAAGTATAGATCTCAGCATCCGAGTGTAGTTTCCATCAAGCTTAGACTCAAGGGTTTTAGTTAATGTCCAAGCAGTGGCACTCTCTTTCTCTCTCTCTCTCTCTATATATATATATATATATATATATATATATATGTGTGTGTGTGTGTGTGTGTGTGTGTGTGTGTGTGTAAGCAAATATATGGATATAGATCCGACAGTATGAAGAAAAATATACTGAAAATATAAACAAAAATCCTAATATGCGATTATGCTGTTTTAATGTTTAATGTCAACGTCTTTTAGATAGATATTATGCCTGCTTCATAAATTCGCCTAAGATTTTTATTATGAAAATAATTTAAGATCTTCACAGAATCAAAATATAATATCTATCTCAGGCACGGTGAACACTAGACCTGGCTTCTTTAATATTTCCCCTTTTCTAGCAAGATTAATGCTCGACAAACGTACATATAAGTTTTAGATCAAAATAAAATTCTTTTTGTTTTTCATTCAAAATACTCAAATTTTAGGAATACGTTTTCACAACATCGCCCACGTGACGACGACGTGATCATATTTAAACGGAACGCTGATCTTATAAAAGATTTCAGTTATCTGTTTGGATTGGTATTGCTTTTATGTCCATCGTCTTTTTCATGTTGAATTGTATATGGTCTATGTTAATTATGTTTTATGAATATGTCCTGAAGATGGTCTATTAGACCGAAACGTCCGACGTTGACATTAAACATTAAACAGCATAATCGCATATTAGGATTTTTTGTTTATTTTTCAGTATATTTTTTTCTTCATATATATATATATATATATATATATATATATATATATATATATATATATAGTAACGGTAATAAATCCGTTTTATATATAATACATGTGTGTCCTAGTAATATAAAATTTTAAAACTGTTCCACAAAAGGAGCTTAATGTATTTATTATAACAGAGCCAATAAATATTATTACACAACAAAATCCAAAATTACCGCATATGTGGGGTGGGTGGGATAGATCTATTTCAACCGACGAAAACTTCGTCAGTCTTATTCAACCCCGGTGTATATACTGAGTTCGTGTCGGAATTAGGAAATTTTATTTTGACAGCTGTCGAAAAATGCATACAGAAATTATCCATTTGAATGTCTGAGTCAGAAGAAATGCCCGAGACAATGATCAGGGGAGGGTGATAATTATTAGCCTGAAAGGGAAGACGTTTTATAACATTAAACCCGGATATTAACCTTATGACATTAATTTGGGGTTATATAAAAATGAAGTGTTAATTTGAAACTTAAAGAGGACTGAAAAGGAAGTTTTATAAAAAAAAAAATAATATAGATAAGGTTAGGTTTAAAAATACAAGTTCCTGCTTAAAAATACTCTTAAAAAAATTATACTTAAAATAAGATATATTTAATAAATTACAAAATAAGTCATATATAGATAATAGATAATTTATATTAAATTTAAGTAAGATTATATTTTAAAAAATTATAGTTAATAAAATATTGTTATATTAAAGAATCATACTTATTATAAAACCCAGGTTGTGTGTGTGTGTGTTCGTTTATATATTGGATCGGATTTCCTACATTTTTCAACCGATTTCAACAAAACTTCACAGGACTACGTAAAATTACCTTGCGGTGGTTCTGACAGAATGAAAGTGGGGGAACTCATATCGAGTTATACTTAAAAACCCAGGTTTGTGTGTGTGTATGTGTGTGTGTGTGTGTGTGTGTGTGTTCGCTTATATATGGGATCGGATTTCCTACATTTTCAACCTATTTCAAGAAAACTTCACTTATTTTGGCAGGTAGTGTTTCTTATTGTCTTACACACTTTTTTCTTCATTTTTACATTCAGAATGCTTTAAAAATTCCATTTACAAGACAATTGTTTATAATAAAATTCTATTCAATCGGTAGATTCATAACGATTGAAAACAATGTTTTTGTTTCATTTTGGGTTTGACCAATTCGTAAAAAAAAAAAAAAAAAAACTAATTAAGACATGCGTGTCCGTCAACCTTAAACAATAATTTTTGTAAATTTTATTTTTCAGTCTTTATGATGGTCGATACTTGATCTATCTCTTACTGTTACATCCCCGGGCAACGCCGGGCTCTACTGCTAGTAAAAAATATACTTAAAAATAAAAATACAAGATAAAATTGATTATACATTAGAAAAAAATTAACTTTAAAGTTAAATCAAAAACAAATTATATTAAATTTAATTACATTAAAGATACTCAAAAATTCAAAGTTATATTTAAAAAATGTAGAGAATGAGGTGTAAGTGATAAAAAGAGAGTTCTTATAACAGAGGACAATTATAGTTCTGTAAGTCGATAAGCTTCGTCCTCTGATGGACTTTATCAAGGCAAATATCAAGATTTTATTTTTCAACAAGTATTTATAAAGAAAATTAAAAATGTTAGTTTTTCATTATATTTAATTTTAAGAAACGCTCATAAATATTTATCGGGTTTAATTTATTTTTATTCACATTGTCCTTGCACAGATATATTGCATTTATATCTACAAATCCATCCAAGTTATGGTGGCAATTTCTGGTCGTATCCTTATTTTATTTGTTGAAGATGATATTTTGTTTAGCAGACGCAGTTCGTAAGTTCCAAATGCGATTCTATGACGTCATACTACTCGAGAGACCGAAATATTAATAGCAAAATCATATGTCTAGATGCATGTAATGTATTGTAACTAGTTTGAGATGTAATTTTGTTGAGTGTCGATTGCTTTGTTTTAATGCAAATCTGGAGATTCTTTTTACTGCGTGTCTGTGTGAGTATTACTGCGCTATAAACTAATATCTATCTAATGTTATGTACATATATATATATATATATATATATATATATATATATATATATATATATGAATACCTCATTAAATAATTTAGACAAGTTTTCTTTACTTATTTTTGATATGATTCTCTCTTATTCCCGGACTTAGTATCCTTATTAAAGGAAGAAAGAAAGAAAGTTACTATATTGATGCATATTCATTTATTCCGAGTACTTTCGACATTAGAAAAATGTCATCTTCAATGTTTTGATGGAAATAAAAATAAAAAGAATCTAAATGAATTCGGCTCGATATAAAAACATATTCTAAAATTCCCAGCATGCCTCGTTCGTGCGCATGTGTAGTCGTACCAATATAACAAATTTAGTCCGATGAAGTCCTGAAGAACGAAACGCGTCACAAGTAAACTTTTACCACTTTGTCACGCAATTTCCCCAATACAGTTCTTGATATATAAAAATATATATCATTATCTCATATATATATATATATATATAAATTTAAAAGAACAATATGAGTAAAGACAAAATGCAAACTCAACCGACGCGATTCATCCTCTGATGGAAATCTACGCTCGGGATATTTTTTTCAAATATCTCCGTTACTGAAAGAATTGCTCCTTTCTCGAGACAATGACTATGAAAATCAAGCCTTCAAAATGACAAAAATCTGTCCATATATACTCCAAAAGGGATTTCCTCATTCCGCGATGAGGCTTTAGTAAAACGTTTTGATAAACATTTCCTAATCCATTACTAGGTCAGCCGCTAAGAAATTTGGTTCATTGTCGTGTGCGCAACATTTTTTTTTATCCAGAATCTATCTTACATATCTATAAGACTACCATTCGTCCATGCTTAGAATATTGCTGCTCCAGATGGTCTGCTTCTCCAGCCATATATCTAGAGATCCTTGATAAAATACAACGAAGAGTCAGCAATATCATTGGTCCTTTATCGAGCGGCTCTGCTTCAGTCACTTTTCCATTACCGTCATGTTGCCTCCCTCGGCCTTTTCTATAAATACTTCCATGGCAATTGTTCAGATGAGATTTTCGCGAGGCTACCCAATCTTTATGAATTTAAGCGCAGTACAAGACTGACGTCAAAGTCTTGTCAATACACATTCGAGTTGTCTAGATGTAACCGTAAGTGCTGTGCTAAAAGCTTCTTTCCTCGCTTGTAGAACTCACCCGTCTCCATGCTTTCCAGCCAACGTTAATCTAAATTTAAATGCAATGTCAATCGCTATCTACTGTCCACCTGATTGCTCTTTCCTCTTCCCGCTCATTATTAATATTTCTGTTCCTAATTCTTCCACACTCAGTAACCTCTTGTCTCTTAGTGGCTTTATTGCCTTGCTTATGGAACTCCCTTCCGGCTCCATGCTTTCCAGTCATCTTTAATCTAAATTTAAATGCAATATCAATCGCTATCTCATGTCCTCCTGATTGCTCTTTTCTCTTCCCGCTCATTATTAATGTTTCTCTTTCTAATTCTTCCACACCCTGTAACCCCTTGTGTCTTAGTGGCTTTACTGCCTTGCGTGGTTCGAAATTGATAAAACAAATTTTTCTTTATCTTAGCATATATATATCTATATTTCTGAGATGAGGTATTATGTACATTATTTACATTATTCGGATTATTGTCCTGATTTTTGTCGCCATATTTATCACAACGTTTCGGCCGTTGTACGCTCCGGCCTTCTTCAGGTGGTTGGAATGTCTTGACACATGGCATAGTGGATAAAGGCGTTGGTTGGATCCAGTGACAGGACCCAAAGAGTGTGAGTTCAATACCCGCTTAAGTCAGTGGAGAACATTCAGAGGGGAATTAACAGGAGATAACTGATAGCTGGCATCCATCAAACATGGCACGTAGAACTAGAACAGTCTACCCCAGTGAGCGAAATAAAGGGTTCAGTTCGACATTCCAACCACCTGAAGAAGGCCGGAGCGTACAACGGCCGAAACGTGGTGGTAAATATGGCGACAAAGATGAGGACAATAGTCCGAATAATGTAAATAATGTAGCATATATATATATATATATATATATATATATATATATATATATATATTAATGAAAAGACAAGTGGAAAACATAAAACATAAATGTCAACGGGTTTCGTTTGTTGAGGAACTTAAACCAAGTGTAAAATTTCCTCTGTATTCATAAAGTTCCCTAAAAATCAGAAAATAAATTTTTCAATCTTTATTCCTTTCTTAACTTTTATCTTTACAGGTATGTTTTATTCATATACGACTTCACACACACACACACACACACACATATATATATATATATATATATGTATAAAGCTTAATCTAACAATTGGACAATTTTGCTGTTATTTGGATGATTTGGACAATTTTGCTATTACATATATATATATATATATATATATATATATATATATATATATATTCAGTGTCTAAGTCGTAACAGCAAAATTGTCCAATTGTTAGATTAAACTTTGAACTTTTATATCGTAGAAATGATTAAAGATATCTTACTGGAATTTTCCGTGGTTTTTATAACACTATTGAACTCTACTTTGAGCAAGACTAGACAGATAGCGATAAACACAAAAAGAAGACCGATACAGCTATGAACATAATTAAACAGATACTTACAGAGGTGCGAACAAACTAGCACCGGTATATAAATGGTGTACCGGGTGTAACAGCAGAATTGTCCAATTGTTAGATTAAGCGTATTATTAGAGAAATGATTAAAGATATCTTACTGGAATTGTCCGAGATTTTTATAACACTACTGGACTCTATATTGAGCGATAAGTATGTATAATGACTCTCCAATCTTAACAGAACAAACATGATGAAATCGATCATAAAAGAAAATGACATGTTCCTCATTAATTAATCATAGCTAAGGATCGGAAGCTCATGAAGTATTGAAAGAAAGTTCAAATATATATATATATATATATATATTATTCCAGGATCATTTTCCAAATTATTCAAGATGATCATTGCCCCCTCTAACCTTCTTTGAGTTCTAGAGTAAAAAAAAGGTGCCTCATAGGTTTCACGTACGATTTCATTTACAAGTCCTTTTTTGATTACTTTTTGGACTTAGATGAAACTCCTCTTTCACGTGCCAAATTTCTTATGAATTGAGTTGGATCTTTTCTAATTGATTTACTTAGTACTAAATTGAAATAATGACCGCTCTTGCAGTTGTAACCTCCTGATCCACTGTTCATTTTTACTATTCCTTCTTTTTAAAACTGACACAAAGCAATATTAACCTGATCTCTTTTAAACTGAATAACTCAAAGGGTTTTTCAGTGATTCTTACAAAAAATGGTATCACGATGGATAACCTGGAAAAAAAGAAACTCAGCTTAGTGGGTTTTTAGATATTAAACATTTTGTAGGATGGACAATTATGCTATTGCACTCAGCATATATATATATATATATATATATATATATATATATATATATATATGTATATATATATATATATATATATATATATATATATATATATATATATATATATATATATATATATATATATATATATATATATATATATATATATATATATATATATATGTATATAAATAAAAGAAAGATCAGTAACATATATAATCCGGTGTTCTTATAGATATTTTTATTTTTACAAAATAGTGCTCAATGTAAATTTACAGAGCATTAATATATTATAAATTATTTGATTTAAAATATTTTTTTTTGAAGTTCTAAACCATGTTTCAAAAATTTTTGAAACATGGTTAGAATTTAAAAAAAAACATATTTTAAATCAATTAATTATAATATATATATATATATTTTTATAATATATATATATATATATATATATATATATATATATAAGTTTTAAATGCATCCTAAAATTTTTCCATTTTGTAGAATGTTTTCATTATCTATCTATCTATCTCCGTTCATTATCTATCTATCTATCTATCTATCTATCTATCTATCTATCTATCTATCTATCTATCTATCTATCTATCTATCTATCTATCTATCTATCTATCTATCTATCTATCTATCTCCGTTCATTATCTATCTATCTATCTATCTATCTATCTATCTATCTATCTATCTATCTATCTATCTCCGTTCATTATCTATCTATCTATCTATCTATCTATCTATCTATCTATCTATCTATCTCCGTTCATTATCTATCTATCTATCTATCTATCTATCTATCTATCTATCTATCTATCTATCTATCTATCTCCGTTCATTATCTATCTATCTATCTATCTATCTATCTATCTATCTATCTATCTATCTATCTATCTATCTATCTATCATTCATTCTCTATCTATCTATCTATCTATCTATCTATCTCAGTCAATTATCTATCTATCTATCTATCTATCTATCTATCTCGGTCAATTATCTATCTATCTATCTATCTATCTATCTATCTATCTATCTATCTATCTATCTATCTATCTATCTCAGTCTGTGCATCTATCTATCTATCTATCTATCTATCTATCTATCTATCTATCTATCTATCTATCTATCTATCTCAGTCTGTTCATATCTATCTATCTATCTATCTATCTATCTATCTATCTATCTATCTATCTCAGTCTGTTCATATCTATCTATCTATCTATCTATCTATCTATCTATCTATCTATCTATCTATCTATCTATCTGTTCTATCTATCTATCTATCTATCTATCTATCTATCTATCTAAGTCTTTTCGTATCTATCTATCTATCTATCTATCTATCTATCTATCTATCTATCTATCTATCTATCTCCGTTCATTATATATCTATCATTATTGCTTTTACAAAACTGATTATGTAAGACGTCATACTTCTGGTTATTTTGTTTATTTTCTGAAGTAGAAAAAAATTCACAATCATCAATTACCTTAATCTTTGTCTTAGCAATTTACCCCTGAGGTTGATCGTGGATGATATTGAAAGTACTTGAGAAAATAAAAGAAATAACCAAAACTATGGTGTCTTTCTTAATCAATTTTGTAACAGCACTAAGAAAGTGATCTGTGAATTTGAGAGGATTAGAATAAAAATAAATAGACATAATCCGTCTGACTTATTAGACCAAACATGTAATATATATATATATATATATATATATATATATATATATATATATATATATATATATATATATATATAGTTTATGCAAAAATTAGGTAATCTGTATGGATAGACCCAAGGGAGATGATATCCAGAGAGCTCAATGTAAATTCAGAGCAAATAAATTTGAATAAAAACAGACCACTTTAAGGTTCCATGTAATAAATTATTTCACCACAACCCTTTTAAAAAGCTCTAGATCATCAGACTTTTCTTCCAAAGGTTGAAATGAAAAATGAAAAGAAATTTACACATTTTGACGGGCCGTATTAAGCACATGTAAATTAACTTACATCTAACTCACTCATATCTTCTCCCTCCCCACTCACTTCCTCACTTCGCTAAATTACGTTATGAAAAACTTGGTAATCCGTATGGATAATCCCAAGGAGGATGAAATCCTGAGAGCTCAGTGTAAATCTAGAGCTAATATTTTAAAGAAAAACAGACCACTTTAAGGTTCCATTATAATAATTTATTTCACCAGAGATCTTTTAAAGGACGACAGATCATCAAAAAGCTCTTCCAAAAATGAAACGAAAAATGAAATGAAAATTGATGGGTAGTGTAAGTTTTTTGTAATTTAACAGAGAATGTAATATATATATATATATATATATATATATATATATATATATATATATATATATATATATATATATATATATTTCATTGAAATCGGCCGACAAGGAAGATTGAATTAATTTTTATTAAGATTTTTTATATATATATATATATATGTGTGTGTGTGTGAAAAAGTGAAAGGCGGTAATATAAAACAGGTAAGTTGTAGTAACGGGGGTTGACGGCTGTCTGGTCGATTGAAAGCTTGAATAACCGCCAGGAATTTCAGGTTGAAATACTTGTCCTATTTGAATCATCCTCATTATTTGCGTGATGCTCGCCATTTTGTTCATTCTTCTTACTTTCTGTCTCTCATTCTTTGCTTTAACTCTTTATGGCTTGATAGCGACGTCGAAAATCGACTTCATATTTTCTGCCTGTATCGCGTCGTTGAATTCAACCAGGCTGAATACATGGCTGGCTTGGTTTTTAAGAAAAAAACAAAAACACATCTTTCTCTCTCTCTCCCCAGTATATATATATATATATATATATATATATATATATATATATATATATATATGAATTTTTTCATATCTATTTATCTGTCTATTCAATTTTCTTTCATATCTAGTTATCATTGTCTTTTCATATCTATGTATCTATCAACGATTTCTCGTATTTATTTGTTTCTATCTATTCATCTTTCATTGTCTTTTCACATCTATCTCGGCCTGTTCATATCTATCTATCTATCTATCTATCTATCTATCTATCTATCTATCTATGTCGTTTCAAACCTCACTATCTCTCTCGCTCTATCTATATATCTGTTTCAGTTTCTCATATCTCTCTATCTATCTATCTATCTCAGTCTGTTCATTATCTATCTATCTATCTATCTATCTATCTATCTATCTATCTATCTATCTATCTATCTATCTATGTTTTGTCATATCTCTCTATCTATATCAATCTGTTCACATCTTTCTTTCTATTTTCTACTTCTCTATCTTTCGACCTCTCTCTCTCTCTCTCTATCTATCTATGTTTTGTCATCTCTCTCTATATATATCAAACTGTTCACATCTTTCTTTCTTTCTTCTACTTCTCTATCTTTCACCCCCCTCTCTCTCTCTATCTATCTATCTGTTTCAGTCTTTTCATATCTATCTATCTATCTATCTATCTATCTATCTATCTATCTATCTATCTATCTATCTATCTATCTATCTAATTCTTTTCATCTATCTCTCTGAGATTGTTTATATCTATCTATCTATCTATCTATCTATCTATCTATCTATCTATCTATCTCAGTCTGTTCATTATCTATCTATCTATCTATCTATCTATCTATCTATCTATCTATCTATCTATGGCTTGTCATATCTCTCTATCTATATCAATCTGTTCACATCTTTATTTCTTTTTCTACTTCTCTATCTGTCGGCCTCTCTCTCTCTCTCTCTCTCTATCTATCTATGTTTTGTCATATCTCTCTCAATATATCAAACTGTTCACATCTTTCTTTCTACTTCTCTATCTTTCAGCCCCCCTCTCTATCTATCTATCTATCTATCTATCTATCTATCTATCTATCTATCTATCTATCTATCTATCTATCTGTTTCAGTCTTTTCATATCTATCTATCTATCTATCTCTCTCTCTCTCTCTCTATATATATATATATATATATATATATGAGGAAATTTTGAGACAAAACGGAAAACGTTTTCATCCGTTAGAACTTCAACAGATTTGGTTTATTGACGTTGTTGTGATTACAAACAAAGCCAATCCGATGAGGTCCTAACAGTTGAAACGCCTCACAAGAAAATTTTTCCATTTTGTCTTAAAATTTCCACAATATTTTTCCTGATATATAAAAATATATTTTGTCTTGAACTGCATTATCTAGAATTACTACTCATTCCATTTCTGGGTTATTTAGATGGAGCAAATCAAACATGGATAGTTTAAGATAATAAAATTGAATAGTTGAGAGGAATTGGATAAATTGTAAGTTGGTACTTTAGTTCACTGAATTGGGAATATATCTCTGAATATTAACCCCTCAAAAACGAAATTGCGCTTTTTTAATCGCTGGGAAAACAGTCTTTACTTTCTATCAGCATGGCTGAATCTAACCGCCAGTAGAATGATTTATTGCTTTTTTTCCGCAGACATGAATTGAAAAGATTATAAATGAAAATATTAATGAAAATAAGATGGCGGACCTTTATAGTTTCCGGTTCATTTTTGGTACTTTTAAATCTGGTATATACATATATGGATCACGCATATAATTACCGATATTTGTTTTTATAAGAAGCTTTTTGTTGCATCCTAGTTGCAAACGTTTTAATACGAGATTCATACTTTGTTGCTTTCAGCTTAATACATGATGCGTTGACATCCATACGATGGTGATCCATATTTCATGAAATAGTTCATGGCGGGCGATATTTCATGAAATAGTTCATGGCGGGCCATATTTCATGAAATAGTTCATGGCGGGCCATATTTCATGAAATAGTTCATGGCGGGCCATATTTCATGAAATAGTTCATGGCGGGCCATATTTCATGAAATAGTTCATGGCGAGCCATATTTCATGAAATAGTTCATGGCGGGCCATATTTCATGAAATAGTTCATGGCGGGCCATATTTCATGAAATAGTTCATGGCGGGCCATATTTCATGAAATAGAAATAGTTCAAATAGTTCGGGGCCATATTTCGAAAATAGTTCATGGAAAATAGTTCAGTTCATGGCGAGCAATATTTCATGACATCTTTTTACTGACTCCTCGGGGGTTACTAAAATGATGGTAGGTCATTTTAAATCGCAATTTCTGACCTCGAAGACCCTATTCCGCTTTCTGTCACCTTTTGATAATTTTTTTTATCGTAATTTTTTTTTTTTTAAATACCCTATTGTACCAGCACTAGTTTTGTGTATGTTTCTGAAGAAGACTCCGCAATTAGCACACTTTCAATATATTTCGGCTTTAATAAACTATATTTTTGTTTTAAGTGTTTAAAATCAATTTTGAATTCAGTATATCAACTAATTCATCATCCATAACGCCCGCTAACTTGAAAAACAGAAAATCGTTAAACTTATCAGAAAGATCTGTTCGCGAAACGTCATTTAAATTGATGTTACTGTTCCTGAATTTCTTCGATTTCTACTGGGTCATTAACTTTTGTTAAACTCTCAAATGATTTTAGTTCGTTGTCTTGTGACTTCAGGTTAAGGTCAATATATTTTGTCTTGAACTGCATTATCTAGAATTACTACTTATTCCATTTCTGGGTTATTTAGATGGAGCAAATCAAACATGGATAGATTAAGATAATAAAATTGAATAGTAGAGAGGAATTGGATAAATTGTATGTCGGTATTTTAGTTCACGGAATTGGGAATATATCTCTGAGTGTCAACACCTTCAAGACGAAATTGCTCTCTTTTAATCGCTGGGAAAACCGTCTTTAATTTCTATCAGTATGGCTAATGCTAACCCCCAGTAGAATGATTCATTGCTTCTTACGCAGACATGAAGTGGAAAAATTATAAACGAAAATATTAATGAAAATAAGATGGCGGACCTTTATAATTGCTTGTTCATTTTTGTTACTTTTAAATCTGACATAAACATATTTCTTGGTTGTAGAAATATTTTCTTTATGTGGACACTCTAATAAACATGGTCATATGTAATTCGATATTAAACTGATCAAGTATTTTTTTTGCAATTGGGGTTATAATATAACCTAATCTAGTAGTTCGTACATATGTACTTACATGAATCGACATCTATCTATCTATCTATCTATCTATCTATCTATCTATCTATCTATCTATATATATATATATATATATATATATATTGAGACAAAACGAAAAAAATATATATGGTCTGACAAGCTATATTTCCGAGTTCCTACCTTTATGGCTAAGACCCACAATGCCGCGTGCACTGGAATTAATCATTCCCTGTTGGTAAGCGGGATGTTCTATTCGGAGGAATTCTTCCCCAGAAATCGCTACTTTGTGGAACAGACTCCCGAGGGTATGCTTCCCGGATTATCACAATATTAACCTTATCAAGTCTACGGTCAAAATTTATCTATCCTACATATATTCATAATCTGAACTTGCATCCAGAACAGTTATTATAAAATAGACCGCTATTAGCAATAGTCAACCCAACATCTGGGTAATGGTTTATGGAGTCTGTGATTGTTGCTGATCTGCCAGTACAGGGCCGATAACATTGCAGATACTTCTTTGGATTTTGGCAAGAATCTCCAGACTAGATTTGGCAGCAATTTCCGTAAAATAAATCTCTTGGATGCTTTGGTACACATCATCAGTGATGCTTCTAGCCGAGGTTTCATTAGGGGTTTCGGGGGGGGGGGGTCTTTCAACATCATATCCCCTTTCCGCTCTGACTCAGCCGATACTCATCGGGTATCGACTTGTGTATTTATAGAAAATAAATAATTTCTTCGGATTTTGTCAATAAGCTGGAAATACAGGGTGTCCATAAAGTTTATGTGCACTTTAAAAAATTTATAACTTTATTTGTATTTGCGATAGAAATAATTTATAAAAAGGATTAGAAAGAAGTAAATCTATATTTTTTAAGGTTTTATTGAAATTTTGCTGAAGTTTCCACATGTCCTCCATCATTAGCAATACAAAGGGTAATACGATTTTGCAGTTCAAGGAAAACATTTGCCAACTGATTTACAGTAATGCCTGAAATTACATTAGTTATTTTAGCTATACTTAAAACTAGGTACATTAAACTTTATAACATTTTTTACAGATTATTTCTATCGCAAATACGAATAAAGCTATGAATTTTTTAAAGTGCACACGAACTTTATGGACAGCCTGTATATCGAGAAAGCCTGAGACCGCAAAAGCACTGAAACGTTCAAAATATTCCTCTAACAGAAACGTCGTTCATCATTCAAAGCAATATAAATCTCAATGGAAAATCCCGAAGATAGAAATGGCAGCCGTATTCAATGCAAGGACAAATGGTAGATTTATAAATATGAAAGATCGATTCTCAAGAGAAAAATTGTCTTGCCCAATTTTGCCGAAGGAATAAATAAAGTAATTAAATAAAAGCTTGCAAAGAAATCAAATCAATCGAATGCAGTCTGTCTCCTTACAGTTGATAGATCTTTCTTCTTGCTTTTCTTTGATTTCTTATTATCATTTCACCCCAATCAAGGCGATAATGTCACAAAGAAAGAATGGATTACTGGAAGAGAATGAGAAGACATTATTGAAGAGAAAGGACAATAAAAGAACAAGTTTAAGGAAGACGGAAGATGGCGGTAATGCCACTAAGATGCAAGGGGTTACTGGGAGTGAGGAGAAAGGACAATAAAAGAACAGGTTGCCAGAAGATGGCGATAAAGAAGACGCAAGGGGTTACTGGGTGTGAAAGAGAATGAGAAGACTTTAGTGAGGAGAAAGGACAATAAAAGAACAGGTTTCAGGAAGACAGAAGATGGCGATAATGCCACGAAGACGCAAGGGGTTTCTGGGTGTGAAAGAGAATGAGAAGACTTTAGTGAGGAGAAAGGACAATAAAAGAACAGGTTTCAGGAAGAGAAAAGATGGCGATAATGCCTCTAAGACGCAAGGGGTTACTGGGGGAAGAGAATGAGAAGACTTTAGGGAGGAGAAAGGACAATAAAAAACAGGTTTTCAGGATGGCGATAATGCCACTAAGAAGGGATGGCGAATAGAAGACTTTAAGACGGACAATAAAGGGTTTCAGGAAGACAGAAGATGGCGATAATGCCACTAAGACGGAAGGGGTTTTGAAAGAGAATGAGAAGACTTTAGTGAGGAGAAAGGACAACAAAAGAACAGGTTTTTGAAAACAGAAGACGCCAATTGGCGTTGAATTTAAATCTTTGAAGATTGCAGTTGGCACGGGAGCAAGAAATCGAAAATTCCACGGGCGAGAAAAGTACGAGAAAAGAAAAAGAAGAGAAGGCTGCGTCTAGCTAGTTAAACATTAAAACGGTGAGACCTAATTGCCAACCTAGTAGTCCGCTTAAGTCCATACGGTCGAGGTATCAAGGAGAAAAGATTATCAAACCAATTGCCGTGAAAATATTTGTAGAAAGGACAACAGAAACCGCAGCATGACAATGACAAGGTAACTGAAGCAGAGATGCCAGGTCAGGGCCGATAACATTACAGACCATTTTTTGGATATCGTATAAGTAGCAGACCGGATGTGGCAGCAGTGTTTAGTGCAAAGACGAATGGTACATTTATAAACGGGAAAAATCGATTCTGACGATAAAAATTGTCTTGCCCTATTATGCAAACGGAATGAATAAACAAATTAAATAAAAGTTTGCAAAGAAACCAGGGCAATCGAATGATTTCAAGATATTGATCCAATATAAAAGTTTTTCAAAATAGTAGAAAAGTCAAAAAATGAATTTTTAAAAAGCTGGTGACAAAATTTTTAAAAAGCTGGATTTTTACAATAATCTGGAGGTATATAGCAAAAAACAAAAAAACAAAAACAAAAACAAAAAAAAAAAAAAAACTAAAAAAAACCAGACCATATCTGGCAGCAACCCTATTAGATCAACATTTTCTATTTGCTTTTCTATGCTCAAATGCAAAGAAAATGACTAATTTTTATAAAGGGCGATACCAGGCGATGAAAAGTGGATTCTTTACAACAATGTAGAGCGAAAAAAGTGGTGGGAGAAACGACCCAAAGAAGGTGATGCTGCGTATCTGGTTGGATTGGAACGGCACTGGGAATTGGGGACTCTTTCTGCAAAATCAGATTTTGGATTCAGATAAGTAAAGTTGGACCCATTTAGCCGGAGAAAGAATGGATCGTATCTTCTCCCTATGATTCTTACTTCAAACGCAAGAAAAAAACAAATTGACCATTGAAAACATCCAACTTCATCACAAAGTCTGTTTAAAACAATAACTAATCATTTCGATACTCCCGTAGCTACTGATGATCCAACAATGCTTGGAAATTGCTTCAACTGAAAAATTCCAGTAAATCGCTATACGGAGACACACCCAATAATAAATTGTAAGAGGGGGTAAAGTTTGAGAAGAATTGTCCTACTTGAATCTGCGACAAAGTTAGGCATTCTGCCATTGACCGAATTAAAGTGAGAAATATTGTTTAGTTTTTGCGTTGGCTGCTTTTACGACTGGTGGCCTGGCAACCATTCTGTGTGTATTTCTTCGTCTTGAATGTTCTGTATACCTTCAGAACGTTGCCGGTAATGGCCCTCTACATCTTCCAAACATTGTTTATGAAGAATGAATGAAGCATATAATGGATATTAAGTTCTTCCGTTCAAAAACATTAATTAGTTTTGCATTCCTTCTTCTTCTATGATCAGTTTTCCTTTAAGATGTAAGCGATAATGGCTCTCCATAACTTCCTAAATAGTAGTGCTTATGAAGAATGAATGAAGCATATTTAAATTGATTAAGTTGTTCCGTTTAAAAAAGATGAATTAATTTTGTATTTCTACATCTTCTTTTTCGCCATTCGTTTCCATTTTCTTTTTCTTTCATTCCTATCTCTTCTTCTTCTTCTTCTTCTTCTTCTTCTTCTTCTTCTCCATTTCTGTCAACATTCTTTTTCTTTTCTCTGTCTCTCATTTGTCAACATTCTTTTTCCTTCTTCTTCTTCTTCTTCTTCTTCTTCTTCTTCTTCTTCTTCTTCTTCTTCTTCTTCTCCATTTCTGTCAACATTCTTTTTTCTTTTTCTCTGTCTCTCATTCATAAGCCTTTTTCCTTCTTCTTCTTCTTCTTCTTCTTCTTCTTCTTCTTCTTCTTCTTCTTCTTCTTCTTCTCCATTTCTGTCAACATTCTTTTTTCTTTTTCTCTGTCTCTCATTCATAAGCCTTTTTCCTTCTTCTTTTCTTTTCTTCTTCTTCTTCTTCTCCATTTCTGTCAACATTCTTTTTTCTTTTTCTCTGTCTCTCATTCATAAGCCTTTTTCCTTCTTTTTTTTTCTTCTCTCTTCTTCTTCTTCTTCTTCATTTTCTTCTTTTCTTCTCCATTTCTCTCTCAACATTCTTTTTTCTTTTTCTCTGTCTTCATCTTCTTCCTTCTTCTTCTCCTTCTTCTTCTTCTTTTCTTTTTCTTCTTCTTCTTCTTCTTCTTCTTCTTCTTCTTCTTCTTCTCCATTTCTGTCAACATTCTTTTTTCTTTTCTCTGTCTCTCATTTCATAAGCCTTTTTTCTTCTTCTTCTTCTTCTTCTTCTTCTTCTTCTTCTCCATTTCTGTCAACATTCTTTTTCTTTTCTCTGTCTCTCATTCATAAGCCTTTTTCTTTCTTTTTCTTCTTCTTCTTCTTCTCCATTTCTGTCAACATTCTTTTTTCTTTTTCTCTGTCTCTCATTCATAAGCATTTTTCCTTCTTCTTTTCTTCTTCTTCTTCTTCTTCTTCTTCTTCTTCTTCTTCATTCTTTTTCTTTTCTCCATTTCTCTCAACATTCTTTTTTTCTTTTTCTCTGTCTCTCATTCTTCTCCCTTTTTCCTTCTTTTTTCTTCTTCTTCTTCTTCTTCTTCTTCTTTCTTCTTCTTCTTCTTCTTCTTCTTCTCCATTTCTGTCAACATTCTTTTTTCTTTTCTCTGTCTCTCATTTCATAAGCCTTTTTTCCTTCTTTTTTCTTCTTCTTCTTCTTCTTCTTCTTCTTCTCCTTCTTTTTTTTTCTGTCAATTCATTCTTTTTTCTTTTTCTGTCTCTCATTCATAAGCATTTTTTTTCCTTCTTCTTTTCTTCTTCTTCTTCTTCTTCTTCTTCTTCTTCTTCTTCTCCATTTCTGTCAACATTCTTTTTTCTTTTTCTCTGTCTCTCATTCATAAGCCTTTTTCTTTTCTTTTTCTTCTTCTTCTTCTTCTTCTTCTCCATTTCTGTCAACATTCTTTTTTTTTCTGTCTCTCATGTCTCTTTTTTCTTCTTCTTTTTTCTTCTTCTTCTTCTTCTTCTTCTTCTTCTTCTTCATTTCTCTCAACATTCTTTTCTTTTCTTCTTTCTCTCATTCAAGCCTTTTCTTCTTCTTCTTCTTCTTCTTCTTCTTCTTCTTCATTTCTGTCAACATTCTTTTTCTTCTTTTTTCTCTTCTTCTTCTTCTTCTTCTTCTTCTTCTTCTTCTTCTTCTTCTTTTCTTTCATTTCTGTCAACATTCTTTTTCTTCTTTTTTCTCTGTCTCTCATTCATAAGCCTTTTCCTTCTTCTTCTTCTTCTTCTTCTTCTTCTTCTTCTTCTCCATTTCTGTCAACATTCTTTTTTCTTTTCTCTGTCTCTCATTCAAACCTTTTCCTTCTTCTTCTTCTTCTTCTTCTTCTTCTTCTTCTTCTTCTTCTTCTTCTCCATTTCTGTCAACATTCTTTTTTTTTTTTTCTGTCTCTCATTCTTCTTCTTCTTCTTCCTTTTTTCTTCTTCTTCTTCTTCTTCTCTTTCATTTCTGTCAACATTCTTTTTTTTTTTTCTGTCTCTCATTTTAAGCCTTTTCTTCTTCTTCTTCTTCTTCTTCTTCTTCTTCTTCTTCTTCTCCATTTCTGTCAACATTCTTTTTTCTTTTTCTCTGTCTCTCATTCATAAGCATTTTTCCTTCTTCTTCTTCTTCTTTTCTTCTTCTTCTTCTTCTTCTTCTCCATTTCTGTCAACATTCTTTTTTCTTTTTCTCTGTCTCTCATTCATAAGCCTTTTTCCTTCTTCTTCTTCTTCTTCTTCTTCTTCTTCTTCTTCTTCTTCTTCTTCTCCATTTCTGTCAACATTCTTTTTCTTTTCTCTCTCTCTCATTTTTTTTCCTTCTTCTTCTTCTTCTTCTTCTTCTTCTTCTTCTTCTTCTTCTTCTCCATTTCTGTCAACATTCTTTTTCTTTTTCTCTGTCTCTCATTCATCAACATTCTTTTTTTTCTTTTCCTTCTTCTTTTCTTCTTCTTCTTCTTCTTCTTCTTCTTCTTCTCCATTTCTGTCAACATTCTTTTTTCTTTTTCTCTGTCTCTCATTCATAAGCCTTTTCCTTCTTCTTCTTCTTCTTCTTCTTCTTCTTCTTCTTTCATTTCTCTCAACATTCTTTTTTTTTTTTTTCTCTGTCTCTCATTTAAGCCTTTTTCCTTCTTCTTTTTCTTCTTCTTCTTCTTCTTCTCTCCATTTCTGTCAACATTCTTTTTTCTTTTCTCTTCTCTCTTCCTTTTCCTTTTCTTCTTCTTCTTCTTCTTCTTCTTCTTCTTCTTCTCCATTTCTGTCAACATTCTTTTTTCTTTTTCTCTGTCTCTCATTCATAAGCCTTTTTCCTTCTTCTTCTTCTTCTTCTTCTTCTTCTTCTTCTTCTTCCATTTCTGTCAACATTCTTTTTTTTTTTTCTGTCTCTCATTCTTAAGCCTTTTTTCTTCTTCTTTTCTTTCTTTTTCTTTTCTTCTTCTTCTTCTTCTTCTTCTTCTCCATTTCTGTCAACATTCTTTTTTCTTTTTCTCTGTCTCTCATTCATAAGCATTTTTTCCTTCTTCTTCTTCTTCTTCTTCTTCTTCTTCTTCTCCATTTCTGTCAACATTCTTTTTTCTTTTTCTCTGTCTCTCATTCATAAGCCTTTTTCCTTCTTCTTCTTCTTCTTCTTCTTCTTCTTCTTCTTCTTCTTCTTCTTCTTCTCCATTTCTGTCAACATTCTTTTTTCTTTTTCTCTGTCTCTCATTTCTGTAATTCTTTTTTTTCCTTCTTCATTCTTCTTTCTTCTTCTTCTTCTTCTTCTTCTCCATTTCTGTCAACATTCTTTTTTCTTTTTCTCTGTCTCTCATTCATAAGCATTTTTCCTTCTTCTTCTTCTTCTTCTTCTTCTTCTTCTTCTTCTTCTTCTTCTCCATTTCTGTCAACATTCTTTTTTCTTTTTCTCTGTCTCTCATTCATAAACCTTTTTCCTTCTTCTTCTTCTTCTTCTTCTTCTTCTTCTTCTTCTTCTTCTTCTCCATTTCTGTCAACATTCTTTTTTCTTTTTCTCTGTCTCTCATTCATAAGCCTTTTTCCTTCTTCTTCTTCTTCTTCTTCTTCTTCTTCTTCTTCTCCATTTCTGTCAACATTTTTTCTTTTTCTTTTTCTCTCTCTTCTTTTTCTTCTTCTTCTTCATTTTTCTTCTTCATTTCTTCATTCTTCTTCTTCTTCTTCTTTTTCCTTCTCCTTCTTCTTCTCTTCATTCTTCTTTTTTCATTCTTTTTCTTTTCTATCTCTCATTCATTTTCTTCTTCTTCTTCTTCTTCTTCTTCTTCTTCTTCTCCATTTCTGTCAACATTCTTTTTCTTTTCTCTGTCTCTCTTCATTCCTTTTCCTTCTTCTTCTTCTTCTTCTTCTTCTTCTTCTTCTTCTTCTTCTTCATTCATTTCTGTCTTCATTCTTTTTCTTTTCTCTGTCTCTCATTTTCTGTAAGCATTTTTTCCTTCTTCTTCTTTTCTTCTTCTTCTTCTTCTTCTTCTTCTTTTTCTTCTTCTTTTCTTTCTGTCATTCTTTTTTCCTTTTTTTTCTCTGTCTCTCATTCTAAACATTTTTTTCTTCTTCTTCTTCTTCTTCTTCTTCTTCTTCTCCATTTCTGTCTCTCATTCTTTTTCTTTTTCTCTGTCTCTCTTCTCATTCCTTTTCCATTTCTTCTTCTTCTTCTTCTTCTTCTTCTTCTTCTTCTTCTTCTTCTTCTTCTTTCTCAACATTTTTTTCTTTTCTTCTTCTCTCATTCTGTTTTCATTCTTTTCTTTTCTTCTTCTTCTTCTTCTTCTTCTTCTTCTTCTCCATTTCTTCAACATTCTTTTTCTTTTTCTTCTCTCTTCATTCATAAGCATTTTTCCTTTTTCTTCTTTTCTTTTTCTTCTTCTTTCTTCTTCTTCTTTTTCTCCATTTCTGTCAACATTCTTTTTTCTTTTTTCTGTCTCTCATTTAAGCATTTTTTCCTTCTTCTTTTTCTTCTTTTCTTCTTCTTCTTTCTTCTTCTTCTTCTTCTCCATTTCTGTCAACATTCTTTTTCTTTTCTCTGTCTCTCATTCATAAGCATTTTTCCTTCTTCTTTCTTCTTCTTCTTCTTCTTCTTCTTCTTCTTCTTCTTCTTTTTCTCTCTCCTTTCTTTTTCATTCTTTTTCTTTTTTCTTCTCTTCTTCTTCTTCTTTTTCTTTTCTTCTTCTTCTTCTTCTTCTCCATTTCTGTCAACATTCTTTTTTCTTTTTCTCTGTCTCTCATTTAAGCCATTTTTCCTTCTTCTTCTTCTTTTCTTCTTCTTCTTCTCTTCTTCTTCTTCTTCTTCTTCTCCATTTCTGTCAACATTCTTTTTCTTTTCTCTGTCTTCTCATTCATTTCTTTTCCATTCTTTTTCTTTTCTTCTCTCATTCTTCTTTTTCTTCTTCTTCTTCTTTCTTCTTCTTCTTCTTCTTCTTCATTTCTGTCAACATTCTTTTTCTTTTCTCTGTCTCTCATTCTTCTTTTTTTCTTCTTTTTCTTCTTCTTCTTCTTCTTCTTCTTCTTCTTCTCCATTTCTGTCAACATTCTTTTTTTTTTCTCTGTCTCTCATTCATAAGCCTTTTTCCTTCTTCTTCTTCTTCTTCTTTTTCTTCTTCATTTCTGTCAACATTCTTTTTTTTCTTTTTCTCTGTCTCTCATTCCTTAAGCCTTTTTCCTTCTTCTTTCTTCTTCTTCTTCTTCTTCTTCTCCATTTCTGTCAACATTCTTTTTTCTTTTTCTCTGTCTCTCATTCATAAGCCTTTTTCCTTCTTCTTCTTCTTCTTCTTCTTCTTCTTCTTCTTCTCCATTTCTGTCAACATTCTTTTTTCTTTTTCTCTGTCTCTCATTCATAAGCCTTTTTCCTTCTTCTTCTTCTTCTTCTTCTTCTTCTTCTTCTTCATTTCTTCATTTTTTTTTTTTTTCTCTGTCTCTCATTCATAAGCATTTTTCCTTCTTCTTCTTCTTCTTCTTTTTCTTCTTCTTCTTCTTCTTCACCAAGCCTCTTCTTCTTCTTCTCCATTTCTGTCAACATTCTTTTTTCTTTTTCTCTGTCTCTCATTCATTTTTCCTTCTTCTTTTCTTCTTCTTTTTCTTCTTCTTCTTCTTCTTCTTCTTCTCCATTTCTGTCAACATCTTTTTTCTTTTCTCTGTCTCTCATTCATAAGCATTTTTTCCTTCTTCTTTTCTTCTTCTTCTTCTTCTTCTTCTTCTTCTTCTTCTTCATTTCTGTCAACATTCTTTTTTCTTTTTCTCTGTCTCTCATTCATAAGCATTTTTTTCCTTCTTCTTTCTTCTTCTTCTTCTTCTTCTCCATTTCTGTCAACATTCTTTTTTCTTTTTCTCTGTCTCTTAAGCCTTTTTCCTTCTTCTTTTTCTTCTTCTTCTTCTTCTTCTCCATTTCATTCTTTTTCATTCTTTTTTTTTTTCTCTGTCTTCTCATTCATACATTCTTTTTCTTTTTCTCTGTCTCTCATTTCATTTTTCCTTCTTCTTTTCTTCTTCTTCTTCTTCTTCTTCTCCATTTCTGTCAACATTCTTTTTTCTTTTTCTCTGTCTCTCATTCATAAGCCTTTTTCCTTCTTCTTTTTCTTCTTCTTCTTTCTTCTTCTTCTCCTTTTCTTCAACATTCTTTTTTCTCTGTCTTCTTCTCATTTGTCAACATTCTCCTTTTCTTCTTCTTCTTCTTCTTCTTCTTCTTCTCCATTTCTGTCAACATTCTTTTTTTCTTTTTTCTCTCATTTTCTCATTTTTTCTTCTTCTTTTTCTTCTTCTTCGTCTTCTTCTTCTTCTTCATTTCTGTCAACATTCTTTTTTCTTTTTCTCTGTCTCTCATTCATAAGCATTTTTCCTTCTTCTTTTTCTTCTTCTTCTCCTTCTTGTTCTTCTCCATTTCTGTCAACATTCTTTTTTCTTTTTCTCTGTCTCTCATTCATAAGCCTTTTCCTTCTTCTTCTTCTTCTTCTTCTTCTTCTTCTTCTTCTTCTTCTTCTTCTTCTCCATTTCTGTCAACATTCTTTTTTCTTTTTCTCTGTCTCTCATTCATAAGCATTTTTCCTTCTTCTTTTCTTCTTCTTCTTCTTCTTCTTCTTCTCCATTTCTGTCAACATTCTTTTTCTTTTCTCTGTCTCTCATTCATAAGCTTCTTTTTTTTCTTCTTTTTTCTTCTTCTTCTTCTTCTTCTTCTCCATTTCTGTCAACATTCTTTTTTTCTTTTTCTCTGTCTCTCATTCTTAAGCCATTTTTTCTTCTTCTTCTTCTTCTTCTTCTTCTTCTTCTTCTTCTCCATTTCTGTCAACATTCTTTTTCTTTTTCTCTGTCTCTCATTCTTTTTCCTTTTTTTTCTTCTTCTTCTTCTTCTTCTTCTTCTCCATTTCTTCTTCTTTTTCTTTTTCTCTTCTCTCATTCTTCTTTTTCTTCTTTTTTCTTCTTCTTCTTCTTCTTCTCCATTTCTGTCAACATTCTTTTTTCTTTCTCTGTCTCTCATTCCTTCTTCTTTTTTTCTTCTTCTTCTTCTTCTTCTTCTTCTTCTTCTTCTTCTTCCATTTCTGTCAACATTCTTTTTTCTTTTTCTCTGTCTCTCATTCATAAGCCTTTTTCCTTCTTCTTCTTCTTCTTCTTCTTCTTCTTCTTCTTCTCCATTTCTGTCAACATTCTTTTTTCTTTTTCTCTGTCTCTCATTCATAAGCCTTTTCTTCTTCTTCTTTTCTTCTTCTTCTTCTTCTTCTTCTTCTCCATTTCTGTCTTCATTCTTTTTCTTTTCTCTCTCTCTTCTTTTTCTTCTTCTTCTTCTTTCTTCATTCTTTTTCTTCTTTTCTTTCTTTTTTCTCTGTCTCTCATTCATAAAGCATTTTTTCCTTCTTCTTTTTCTTCTTCTTCTTCTCCATTTCTGTCAACATTCTTTTCCTTTTTCTCTGTCTCTCATTCTTTTTTTCCTTCTTCTTCTTCTTCTTCTTCTTCTTTTCTCCATTTCTGTCAACATTCTTTTTCTTTTCTCTGTCTCTCATTCATAAGCCTTTTTCCTTCTTCTTCTTCTTCTTCTTCTTCTTCTTCTTTTCTTCTTCTTCTTTTTCTTTTCTTTTTCTTTCTCTCTGTTCTCTTAAGCTTTTTTCCTTCTTCTTCTTCTTCTTCTTCTTCTTCTTCTTCTTCTTCTCCATTTCTGTCAACATTCTTTTTCTTTTCTCTGTCTCTCATTCATTTCCTTCTTTTTTTCTTCTTCTTCTTCTTCTTCTTCTTCTTCTTCAACATTCTTTCTTCTTCTTCTTCTTCTTCTTTTTCTTTTTCTTCTCCATTTCTCCTTCTTCAACATTCTTTTTTCTTTTCTTCTCTCATTTCTGTCAACATTCTTTTTCTTTTCTTCTTCTTCTTTTCTTCTTCTTCTTCTTTTTCTTCTTCTTTTTTTCTGTCTTCATTCTTTTTCTTTTTTCTTCTTCTTCAAAGCCTTTTTTCCTTCTTCTTCTTCTTCTTCTTGTCTCCATTTCTTTTTTTCTTTTTCTCTGTCTCTCATTCATAAGCATTTTTCCTTCTTCTTCTTCTTCTTCTTCTTCTTCTTCTTCTTCTCCATTTCTGTCAACATTCTTTTTTCTTTTTCTCTGTCTCTCATTCATAAGCATTTTTCCTTCTTCTTCTTCTTCTTCTTCTTCTTCTTCTTCTCCATTTCTGTCAACATTCTTTTTTCTTTTTCTCTGTCTCTCATTCATAAGCCTTTTTCCTTCTTCTTCTTCTTCTTCTTCTTCTTCTTCTCCATTTCTGTCAACATTCTTTTTTCTTTTTCTCTGTCTCTCATTCATAAGCATTTTTCCTTCTTCTTTTCTTCTTCTTCTTCTTCTTCTTCTTCTCCATTTCTGTCAACATTCTTTTTTCTTTTTCTCTGTCTCTCATTCATAAGCATTTTTCCTTCTTCTTCTTCTTCTTCTTCTTCTTCTTCTTCTTCTTCTTCTTCTTCTCCATTTCTTCATTTTTTCTTTTTTCTCTGTCTCTCATTCATAAGCCTTTTTCTTTTCTTCTTCTTTCTTCTTCTTCTTCTTCTTCTTCTTCATTTCTTCTTCATTCTTTTTTCTTTCAACATTCTTTTTCTCATTCTGTCTCTCTTTTCATCCTTCCTTTTTCTTCTTCTTCTTCTTCTTCTTCTTCTTCTCCATTTCTGTCAACATTCTTTTTCTTTTTCTCTGTCTCTCATTCATAAGCATTTTTTCCTTCTTCTTCTTCTTCTTCTTCTTCTTCTTCTTCTCCATTTCTTTTTCTCCATTTCTTTCAACATTCTTTTTCTCTTTTTCTCTCTCTTCATTCTTCTTCTTTTTCCTTTTCTTCTTCTTTCTTCTTCTTCTTCTTCTTCTTCTTCTTCTTCTTCTTCTTCTTCTTCTCTTTCTTCTTCTTCTTCATTTTCTGTCAACATTCTTTTTCTTTTCTTCTGTCTCTCATTCATAAGCATTTTTTTTCTTTTTCTTCTTCTTCTTCTTTTTCCTTCTTCTTCTTCTTCTTCTTCTTCTTCTTCTCCATTTCTGTCAACATTTTTTTCTTTTTTCTCTGTCTCTCATTCATAAGCTTTTTCCTTCTTCTTCTTCTTCTTCTTCTTCTTCTTCTCCATTTCTGTCAACATTCTTTTTTTTTTCTCTGTCTCTCTTCATTCTCCTTTTTTCTTCTTCTTCTTCTTCTTCTTCTTCTTCTTCTTCTTCTTCTTCTCCATTTCTGTCAACATTCTTTTTCTTTTTCTCTGTCTCTCATTCATTTTTTCCTTCTTCATTTTTCTTTTCCTTCTTCTTTTTCTTCTTCTTCTTCTTCTTCTTCTCCATTTCTGTCAACATTCTTTTTTTTTCTTTTCTCTGTCTCTCATTCATCTTCTTTTTCCTTTTCTTCTTCTTCTTCTTCTTCTTCTTCTCCATTCATTCTTTTTCTTTTCTCTGTCTCTCATTCATAAGCCTTTTCCTTCTTCTTTTTCTTCTTCTTCTTCTTCTTCTTCTTCTTTTCTGTCATTTCATTCATTTTTTTCTTTTCTCTGTCTTCATTCATCCTTTTTCTTCTTCTTCTTCTTCTTCTTCTTCTTCTTCTTCATTTCTGTCAACATTTTTTTTTTTTTCTCTGTCTCTCATTCATAAGCATTTTCCTTTTCTTCTTCTTCTTCTTCTTCTTCTTCTTCTTCTTCTTCTCCATTTCTGTCAACATTCTTTTTCTTTTTCTCTGTCTCTCATTCATAAGCATTTTCCTTCTTCTTATTCTTCTTCTTCTTCTTCTTCTTCTTCTTCTTCTTCTCCATTTCTTCTTCATTCTTTTTCTTTTTTCCTTCTCTTTTTCTCATTCTTCTTCTTCCTTTTTTCATTTCTGTCAACATTCTTTTTCTTTTCTTCTTCTTCTTTTTCTTCTTCTTCTTCTTCTTGTTCTTCTCCATTTCTGTCAACATTCTTTTTTCTTTTTCTCTGTCTCTCATTCATAAGCATTTTTCCTTCTTCTTTTTCTTCTTCTTCTTCTTCTTCTTCTTCTTCTTCGTCTTCTTCTTCTTCTTCATTTCTGTCAACATTCTTTTTTCTTTTTCTCTGTCTCTCATTCATAAGCATTTTTCCTTCTTCTTTTTCTTCTTCTTCTTCTTCTTCTTCTTCTTCTTCTTCCATTTCTGTCAACATTCTTTTTTCTTTTTCTCTGTCTCTCATTCTTTTCTTTTCTTCTTCTTCTTCTTCTTTCTTCATTCTTTTTTCTTCTTCTTCTTCTTCTTCTTCTTCTTCTTCTTCTTCTTCATTTCTGTCAACATTCTTTTTTCTTTTTCTCTGTCTCTCATTCATAAGCCTTTTTCCTTCTTCTTCTTCTTCTTCTTCTTCTTCTCCATTTCTGTCAACATTCTTTTTTCTTTTTCTCTGTCTCTCATTTTTGAGCCTTTTTTCCTTCTTCTTCTTCTTCTTCTTCTTCTTTCTTCTCCATTTCTGTCAACATTCTTTTTTTCTTTTTTCTCTGTCTCTCATTCATAAGCCTTTTTTCTTCTTCTTCTTCTTCTTCTTCTTCTTCTTCTTCTTTTTCTTTTCTTCATTTCTTCTTCTTCTTCTTCTTCTTCTTCTTCTTCTCCATTTCTGTCAACATTCTTTTTCTTTTTCTCTGTCTCTCATTCATAAGCCTTTTCCTTCTTCTTCTTTCTTCTTCTTCTTCTTCTTCTTCTTCTTCTCCATTTCTCTCTTCATTCTTTTTCTTTTCTCTGTCTCTCATTCATTCTTTTTTTTTTCCTTCTTCTTCTTCTTCTTCTTCTTCTTCTTCTTCTTTCTCCATTTCTGTCAACATTCTTTTTTTTTTCTCTGTCTCTCATTCATAAGCCTTTTCCTTCTTCTTCTTCTTCTTCTTCTTCTTCATTTCTGTCAACATTCTTTTTCTTTTTTCTGTCTCTCATTCATTCTTTTTTTTCCTTCTTCTTCTTCTTCTTCTTCTTCTTCTTCTTCTTCTTTTTCTTCTCCATTTCTGTCAGCATTCTTTTTTTTTTCTCTCTTCTTCATTCATCTTCTTTTCCTTCTTCTTCTTCTTTCTTCTTCTTCTTCTTCTTCTCCATTTCTGTCAACATTCTTTTTTCTTTTCTCTGTCTCTCATTCTTTTTCCTTCTTTTTCTTCTTCTTCTTCTTCTTCTTCTTCTTCTTCATTTCTGTCAACATTCTTTTTCTTTTTCTCTGTCTCTCATTCATAAGCCTTTTTCTTTTCTTCTTTTTCTTCTTCTTCTTCTTCTCCATTTCTGTCAACATTCTTTTTCTTTTTCTCTCTGTCTCTCATTCATTTTTCCTTCTTTTTCCTTCTTCTTCTTCTTTTTCTTCTTCTTCTTCTTTTTTTTCTCTCTCATTTCTGTCAGCCTTTTTTCTTCTTCTTTTTTCTTTTCTTCTTCTTCTTCTTCTCATTTCTGTAAGCATTCTTTTCTTTTTCTGTCTCTCATTCATTTTTCCTTCTTCTTTTCTTCTTCTTCTTCTTCTTCTTCTTCTTCTCCATTTCTGTCAACATTCTTTTTCTTTTCTCTGTCTCTCATTCATAAGCCTTTTTTCTTCTTTTCTTTCTTCTTCTTCTTCTTCTTCTTCTTCTCCATTTCTGTCAACATTCTTTTTCTTTTCTCTGTCTCTCATTTCATAAGCATTTTTTTCTTCTTTTTTTCTTCTTCTTCTTCTTCTTCTTCTTCTTCTTCTTCTTCTTCTTCTTCTCCATTTCTGTCTCATCATTTTTTTTTCTTTTTCTTCTCTTTTCTTAAACCTTTTTCCTTCTTTTTCTTCTTCTTCTTCTTCTTCTTCTTTTCTCCATTTCTGTCAACATTC
Source organism: Acanthosepion pharaonis (assembly GCA_903632075.3). Taxonomy (NCBI): domain Eukaryota; kingdom Metazoa; phylum Mollusca; class Cephalopoda; order Sepiida; family Sepiidae; genus Acanthosepion; species Acanthosepion pharaonis. The sequence continues at coordinate 474,803 of CAHIKZ030000289.1, forward strand.
TTTTTCTCTTTTTCTGTCTCTCTCATTCTGTAAGCATTTTTTTCTTCTTCTTCTTCTTCTTCTCTTCTTCTTCTTCTTCTTCTTCTCCATTTCTGTCAACATTCTTTTTCTTTTTCTCTGTCTCTCATTTCATAAGCCTTTTTCCTTCTTCTTCTTCTTCTTCTTTCTTCTTCTTCTCCATTTCTGTCTTCTTTTTCTTGTCTCTCATTTCTGTCATTTTTCTTTTTTTCTTTTTCTCTGTCTCTCATTTCTGTAAACATTCTTTTTCCTTCTTGTCTCTCATTCTTCTTCTTCTTCTTCTTCTTCTTCTTCTTCCATTTCTTCAACATTCTTTTCTCTTCTCTCATTGTCTCTCATTTCCTTCTTCTTTTTTCTTTCTTCTTCTTCTTCTTCTTCTTCTTCTTCATTTCTGTCAACATTCTTTTTTTTTTCTCTGTCTCTTTTTCATTTCTTCCTTTTTCCTTCTTCTTTTCTTCTTCTTCTTCTTCTTCTTCTTCTCCATTTCTGTCAACATTCTTTTTCTTTTTCTCTGTCTCTCATTTAAGCCTTTTTCCTTCTTCTTCTTCTTCTTCTTCTTCTTCTTCTTCTTCCATTCTGTCAACATTCTTTTTTCTTTTTTCTGTCTCTCATTCAATTCTTTTTCTTTTTCTTCTTCTTCTTCTTCTTCTTCTCCATTTCTCTCAACATTCTTCTTCTTTTTCTCTGTCTCTCATTCTTTTTTTTTTTCTTCTTCTTCTTCTTCTTCTTCTTCTTCTTCTTCTTCTTCTTCTTTTCTGTCAACATTCTTTTTCTTTTTCTCTGTCTCTCATTCTTTTTTTTTCTTCTTCTTCTTCTTCTTTTTCTTCTTCTTCTTCTTCTTCTTCTTCTTCCTTTTTTTCTGTCAACATTCTTTTTTTCTTTTCTCTGTCTCTCATTCATAAGCTTTTTCCTTTTCCTTCTTCTTCTTCTTCTTCTTCTTCTTCTTCTTCTTCTTCTTCTTCTTTTTTTCTGTCAACATTCTTTTTCATTTTTTCTCTGTCTCTCATTCATAAGCCTTTTTCCTTCTTCTTCTTCTTCTTTTCTTCTTCTTCTTCTTCTTCTTCTCCATTTCTGTCAACATTCTTTTTTCTTTTTCTCTGTCTCTCATTCATAAGAATTTTTCCTTCTTCTTTTTCTTCTTCTTCTTCTTCTTCTTCTTCTTCTCCATTTCTGTCAACATTCTTTTTTCTTTTTCTCTGTCTCTCATTCATAAACCTTTTTCCTTCTTCTTCTTCTTCTTCTTCTTCTCCATTTCTGTCAACATTCTTTTTTCTTTTTCTCTGTCTCTCATTCATAAGCCTTTTTCCTTCTTCTTCTTCTTCTTCTTCTTCTTCTCCATTTCTGTCAACATTCTTTTTTCTTTTTCTCTGTCTCTCATTCATAAGCCTTTTTCCTTCTTCTTTTTCTTCTTCTTCTTCTTCTTCTTCTTCTTCTTCTTCTTCTTCATTTCTGTCAACATTCTTTTTTTCTTTTTTTTCTGTCTCTCATTTCTTCAAATTCTTCCTCTGTTCATTTTTCTTCTTCTTCTTCTTCTTCTTCTTCTTCTTCTTCTTCTTCTCCATTTCTGTCAACATTCTTTTTCTTTTCTCTGTCTCTCATTCTTAAGCCTTTTTTTTCTTCTTCTTCTTCTTCTTCTTCTTCTTCATTTCTTCTTCTTTTTCTTTTCTCTTTCTCTCATTCTTAAGCCTTTTTCCTTCTTTTTCTTTTCTTCTTCTTCTTCTTCTTCTCATTTTCTGTCAACATTTTTTTCTTTTCTCTTTCTCTCATTCTTAAGCCTTCTTCTTCTTCTTCTTCTTCTTCTTCTTCTTCTTCTTCTTCTTTTCTTCTTCTTCAACATTCTTTTTTTTTTCTCTGTCTCTCATTCCTAAGCCTTTTCTTCTTCTTCTTCTTCTTCTTCTCTTCTTCTTCTTCTTCTTCTTCTTCATTCATCTTCTTCTTCTTCTTCCATTTCTGTCAACATTCTTTTTCTTTTCTCTGTCTCTCATTCATAAGCCTTTTCCCTTTTTTCTTCTTCTTCTTCTTCTCCATTTCTGTCAACATTCTTTTTCTTTTCTCTCTCTCTCATTCATAAGCCTTTTTCCTTCTTCTTTTTCTTCTTCTTCTTCTTTTTCTTCTCTTCTTTTTCTTCTTCTTCTCCTTTTCTCTCAACATTCTTTTTCTTTTTCTCTGTCTCTCATTCTTTTTCCTTTTCCTTCTTCTTCTTCTTCTTCTTCTTCTTCTCCTTTTCTGTCAACATTCTTTTTTCTTTTCTCTGTCTCTCATTCATAGCCTTTTTTCTTCTTCTTCTTTTTCTTCTTCTTCTTCTCTCATTCTTCTCCATTTTTCCTTTCTTCTTCTTTCTTCTTCTTCTTCTTCTTTCTTCTTCTTCTTTTCTGTCAACATTCTTTTTTCTTTTCTCTGTCTCTCATTCTAAAGCATTTTTCCTTCTTCTTTTCTTTTCTTCTTCTTCTTCTTCTTCTCCATTTCTGTCAACATTCTTTTTTTCTTTTTCTCTGTCTCTCATTCATAAGCATTTTTTTTCCTTCTTCTTTTTTCTTCTTCTTCTTCTTCTTCTTCTTCTTTTCTGTCAACATTCTTTTTTTTTCTCTGTCTCTCATTCATAAGCCTTTTCCCTTCTTCTTTTCTTCTTCTTCTTCTTCTTCTCCATTTCTGTCAACATTCTTTTTCTTTTCTCTGTCTC
>CAHIKZ030000289.1:480000-500000 GCA_903632075.3 Acanthosepion pharaonis
ATGCAAGGTCGCCTCGGTGTAATTTTAGGGCGATTACTTTAGCTTCATTATTGATATCGTGTTCTATTGTTTTTGGTGCTTTTTTGTATGTTTTGGTTATGTTGCCCTTGAGTAATTTGTTGTGTGTAGAGAGGCTTAGTTCGTATAAAGTTATTGTTTTATCCGCTGCGATAAATACATTTGTTGAATTGTTTATTTTTACTTATATCTTTTAGTTTTTTTAAATGCATCATGTTCTTATGGAATTTTCAATTTCTAACTAGATCACTTAAGTCTTTCTCGATGTCTAATTATTGTTTTTGCGGGTGGGGGACAGTTTTTGGTTTTAAAGCCGTATTTTGCCTTGAGTGTAGTGTTATTTTGGAAGGTCCTGGTTTACAAAGAAATCGGATTTCAATCTTTTTAGGAAGCTTTCTGTATTTATACCTTTCCCCAGTAAAGTGGATATATCCGACTGGAATTCGAACTCCGATTCTTCCAGCTGAGGCGCTATCCATTGATCCGCCGTCCAATATATATATATCTATAATTAAGCAATTCATCGAGTCTAGAAGAAACCTCAACCGAATGCAGAAAGCACTGGGCGGCGGTTTCGTCCTATATTTGGGACTCATCAGCAGTGCGTATCCACTACCGAGAATTCAAACCCGGACAGTTACGATAGGAGGCAAACGCCATAAAAAGGTAACTTTTGACTTTCTTTTTCTTTCTCTCTCTCTCTCTCTCTCTCTCTCTCTATATAATATATATATATATATATATATATATATATATATATTTTATATATATATATCTTAATTAAGTAATTCATCTTTGGGAGTCATCAGAAGAAACCTCAAACAGATAGGTTTAAAGCACTTTCTTTCTTTTTTTTTTATCTCTCTCTATCTTTGGGACTCATATATATATATATGCGCATCCACTCAACAGATAGGCAGAAAGAGAATTCAAACCCTGTGCGCATCCACTACCGAGAATTCAAACCCGGTTACGATAGGAGGCAAACGCCATACCAAGTGTACTAACTTTCTTTCTTTCTTTTTATTCTCTCTCTCTCTCTCTCTCTCTCTATATATATATATATATATATATATATATATATATATATATATATATATATATATATCTTAATTAAGTAATTCATCGAGTCTAGAAGAAACCTCAACAGATAGGAAGAAAGCACAGTAGCCGTTTGTCCTTCTTTGGGACTCATGCATCCACTACCGAGAATTTGGGACCGATGGGAGGCAAACGCCATACCAATATTACTAACTTTCTTTCCATCTCTCTCTCTCTCTCTCTCTATATATATATATATATATATATATATATAGATCTTAATTAAGTAATTCATCGAGTCTAGAAGAAACCTCAATGATAGGCAAGCACTGGGCAGCCGTTCGTCCTATCTTTTGGGACTCATGAAGTGCGCATCCACTACCGAGAATTCAAACCCGGACAGTTACGGCAAAACGCCATGACCCGCTGTAACTAACTTTCTTTTGATCTCTCTCTATATATATATATATATATATATATATATATATATATATATATAGCTAATTCATCGAGTCTAGAAGAAAGATGCAGAAAGACTGGGCGGCCGTTTTCGTCCATATTTGGGACTCATATATGCCCATATATATATATATCTCTCAGCAATATATATATATATATATATATATATATATATATATATGAATTAACAGGCAAACGTCATACCAATTGTCCTAAACTCATCAAAGGGCCTCGGTGACGAAGAGGTAACGAATTAGATTTCGATATAGCACCGTATTCTTTTCCTATAGGCTGTGCAAACTTCACGAACAACGACTACTATCTCAAGCACCGCCGCTGTCCATCCAGAGCATATCTCAAGCCGGTTCAAGCAAGGATATACAAGTGATAGAAATTATTAGGAGGATTTGAGATAATTATATTAAGTACTTCATCGAGTATAGAAGAAACCTCAATATATTAGGAGGCACGGTGGAGTAATGGATATCGGCTTGGATTGAGGAATGCAGAGCCGAGTTCGAATCCAGGTTGAATCCATTACATTCACTTACGTGCTAATACCTCGAAAAGTGTGAATCCTCTTCTTCTCCAGCTATGGGTTAAATAGCAGAACAGACTGGGTTCTATAGCCTTGATGGCAACTGGTCTAGGAGAAGGACAACTCTGAATTCAAAACCTGCGGAGGGTCGTTTTTAAACCTTGTGGCACGTAGTGCACCAGGTCTCTGTATTCGGCCCTTCAAAAGTGTGGATGGTCCTGCTGAAACCTTCACCACTATAATCAAATCTCATGTGCAGTTGTTGGGCTGTCGGTTTCCTGGGAACTGATCTGCTTGACCCTCATACGTCGAACGCGACGGGAGAATCGATTTATATATATATATATTAGCGCGGACATTTGTGAGTCTATCAGGCTAACAGTCATGGTCCGGCATCAAGTTCGGGAGGTTATTAGGGAGTCATTCGTTGTCGTAACACTAGCTGGCCAATCTAAGTGGTTGTCTGGCGACCAATTTATCTTACTCTATGCCTATATGTCCAGAACGATGGGTCATTCCCTCACATACTCATTCTTTTTAGCTTGATTTGAACGTTTATCGTAAACCCACAAATAAAAACGATCTAATCAACTTCTGTTTTTGAAAACTGGAAAAATATCAAGGACGGGTCCATAGAGCTGATTTAGTTGGATGTTGTCTACAAGAAATGTTAAGTATAGCTCTCAGCATCCCAGTGTAGATTCCATCAAGTTTAGACTCTAGAGTTTAAGATTTTTTTTTTTTAAGTGTTTCACCCCAAGCAAGGCGGGAAGTCACTAGGATGCAAGAAGAGTAGTGGATAGATCAAGGCAACTGGAGATACAGAGGCCAGTGAGAAAGAGAGAGAGAGAGAGAGAGAGAGAGAGAGAGAGAGAGTACCGAAACCCTTCCTAACAAAACTAGGCGTAAGCCTCTACTCATGTCCAATAGAAGGGGGAGGAGTGTTGACCGGGCGGTAGAAATATCTAGGATGGGTCCATAGATCTGTGATCTCATCATCATAGTGTAGGTTCCATTAAGCTTAGAGTCATTGGTTTTGGTTAATGTCCCAGCAGTGGCACTTTTTCTCTCTCTCTCTCTCTCTCTATATATATATATATATATATATATATATATATATATATAGTAACGGTAATAAATCCGTTTGTGTATAATACATGTGTATCCAAGTGTAAGTTCCATCAAGTTAGACTCTAGGGTTTAAGTTTGTAGATTGAGATAAGTTTGTATTGAGTCTTACTGGTTGAGGCCTATATCAAGACTGCACAGCCGATTCTCCAGATAATTGGATAATTTTGGAGCAAACATGTTTTGTTTTTTATTAAATCAAAGCGATAAAAACGGAAATGTTAAAACAAGAAGAATAAAAGCGTTGGTTGAAAAAAATCCAGTGACTTGAGCCAAAGAGTTGAGAGTTCAAGACCTAGCCACAGTAGAGTTGAACAAAAACTTAGAGATTTACTGAAAGGAAATTAACTGGAAACTGAGACATCCAGAACAGGCATGGCACGTGGAATTAGAACAATCTACCGCCATGGACTAAATAAAGCGTTCGGTTAGATATTCCAAAGTATATTACCTGAAGAATGCCGGAGCGTAACACGGCCGAAACGTCGTGAATATGGCAATAAAGATGATGACAATAGTCCGAACAATGTAAATAGTGTAAACAAGAAGGAAAATTAACAAAAAATAAATGACGTAAACATTAGTCATCTCTAATATTAGGATCGTTACCGCTACCTCCAAGACAATTAGAGATATAATTAGGAAACAAAATAAAGCTAACACCAATTCACAAACTGGGATTTGTCAAATAAATTGTTTACACTGCAAAAACTTTTACGTGGGGGAAACATCATGTGATCTAAAGCCTGCATCTACGAACACAAGAGAGACTTGCGTTTAGACAATCGATCTAACTCTCTCGTTTTGCATCGAAACGATACTAGAAATAACGTTGAGATCCTAATTGAAAAAGAACCTAATTCTTCAAGGAGAAAATACATTGAAAACTTAATAACAACATTATTACCAACTATTAACACACACATGAAACATTACAATACATCGTCGTCTTTCTTTGAATCTACTCTAAAGAATACTAAGAATAAAAAAAAAATACCTGCCATAAATTAGAATGATATGACACCCCGCTGGACTGACCGTACAAAGGTGAAGACATTACAAATCCCACTAGACAGACACATACACAATCATGAATACACATTATCATTCGATGCCCACTTAGACATACAAACTTATAAACATATAGAATTTTCGACGGTTTTAATGACCAATGAGACCGGACCCAAACAAAATCAAAAATACCAGAGTTTCTGTTTGTCTGTTTTCTTTTAAACTCTGATGAAGCTTTAATAAAAATGAAACATGTTAGATTGGGATACGTTTCCTATTTGTTCTTTATTTTATCATACACATTGTTGTATGTTAAGAAGTAAAATTAAGTTTAATATCAATTCTGTCGTTTTTAATGAATATTGGATTGGAATAAAAATTTCTAGTGTTTTTAAATGAATTTCAACGACAATATTTCGACATGGATGCATTCAACCACATCTGCGCCATTTTGTTTTGATAACTTTTCGAGTCAACTTCACGACTTCATCCTGACAAAGCGAAGCATCTTTCTGGTTTTTAAACCAGTCTAAGTAGTTTTCACAGGTTTCCGGAGTGTTGAAGTTCTTCCCATGAAGAGATTGTTTGTAGGAATTGAAAAAAGTTATAATCTGAATGTAAAATTGTCAGGTGTTTATGGCGGGTGAATAAAGACATCCCATCCAAATTGAACCAATTTCTGCTGAATCTCCAAAGAGACATAAGATTCTGGCATTGTCCTTGTCAAAGTAGACACCTTTTTGATTGGTCAGTTCTTGGTGCTTTTCGATCAGTTGTTGTCATTAATCGGTCTTGTGGAGAATAACTCTTGTCGGAATTCAACGTCTGATACTGCACTTTTCGTTTTCTCTAGGATATTTTCGCTCCACCTTGTTGTAAAATATCCATTATTCATCGTCTGGGATCGTTCTTTTAAAAATTGGACCGTTTTTGTTAAGTTTGAGCAGAATGGAACACTATCCAGTATTTCATTTTCTACTAAATGGTAAAACTTTTAAAGATCTTACAGATTCATGTATCCAAATATCTCGCAACGGTCATATGATATCGATTAATATATCTCTGAGATAAGCCGTGTCATGTGACCTGCATTACTTCAAGTCAGTCTTTAGATTTACTCGTTATCACAACTGAAGGTATTTTGGAGAAGATATTTTTGCCTATCGTCCGGTTCACATTCTTCCCCGGTCTTTTGAACAGCAGTAGAGGTTCATCGCTTGTTGCCTATTTAGGATTGGGCTTTCTGTCCTTTCTAAAGCCTACTTCAGCTCTATATACCTAATGTCTCCGCCGGAACTCTGAAATTTTAGTCGACAATTAAGTCTTAACCTCTTCATCTAGCATCAGCTATCTTTTCTGTTATCTTAACCTTCCTTACACTAATACAATTCCAAAAATAGCCCACTACCTGAGTGGCTTTTGAGCCTTGCATTGGTTGAACATTAGTAATATATATATATATATATATATATATATATGATTTATTTAATCTATATAATAAATGCGAATGTCAGTGTCACAATTTTTTTTAATTAAAGGGAGACAACTCTCTAACTTTTAAATATCTCATTTCCTGTATGATAAATGCGAATGTCAGTGTGTCACAATTTTTTAATTAAAGGGAGACAACTCTCTAACTTTTAAATATCTTATTTCCTGTATGATAAATGCGAATGTCAGTGCGTCACTGTGTCCCACTTTACTCCTTGAGGCCGTAGCCCAATATATAACACCATTTTAAAATCAGGCCGTCTCCGCGAGCAAATCAAAAACCTTCCGGGCTGGACCCATTACTCTGAAATTTGGGATTCCCAACTTTTCTTAATTGCGATTGTTTTCGTCGATTTTTTTGTGATTTTGTGACGAATTTTTGGTACGATAACAATTTTTATAACTTGGATATAAATTTGAGAATAATCGAAATTAATTGCGAAATCCAGCGAAAGTCACCCATGAAATAAAAATAATTATTTGTATGAAAATTAAGGACCTACGCACATGAAATTGTCTTTAAATTATGTTGCTGCAAAAGAATTGTCGTTGAATTTTTAAGATAAAATTAAATATTATCGCTTTTTTCTCTTCTAGGCAAAAATTATATATATATATATATATATATATATATATATGCAAAACTGAGATTATATATATATATATATATATATATATATATATATATATATATATATATATATATGATTGCAAAATTTTCGATTGAGAATGAAACAGGGCTTGATACTTTATATTATGCAATACTTAAATGCAGCGATTTATTTTGTCTTCTTCTGTAGTTTATTGTTGCCTATTGCATCTACTCCTTCCTGCCTATTGTGATGAAGGCCTAATCAAGAACCCTCTACAGGAGCAAGCTTAAATTCCTCCCGATAGAGCGGCTTTTAAGTGGTTTTATATTTTTTCTTTCGTGTATATTTGTTTGTTTTTAAGTGTTGGTATTTGGAATAAAGTTTATTATATGAAGGTTATAGAATTTTAATCTTTTAATCAATGGAAAGTTGAAGGAAATGGTAGTAGAATTTTATTTATATTTGGAAATGAGGTCATGTTCTGAAAGTGTAATTATCCTTTCAAGAATCTTCTAGGCAAATTTATATATATATATATATATATATATATATAAACAACCTGAGATTATATATATACATATATATCAATATATATATATATGTGTGTGTGTGTGTGTGTGTGTGATTCCTAATTTTTTAAAAATTGAGGATGAAACATATTTGATATTTAATTCAACTTAATTTCAATAATTATATTGAGTTTTGGGCTCTTATACACGAAACATGAGAACTCTTATGTAGCAAAGGAATCATATTTTTAAACAAATAATTATAATATATATATATATATAAAACTAATATATATATATAATAATAATGTGTATATATATATATATATTAAAAACTAATTATATATGTATATATATATATATATATATAATTAGTTTTTAAAAATTTATAATTTAGGCTCTACTTTGTATCGAGCACTGTATTTTAAAAATAAAAACAAAAATACTAAAGAACTTCGGATTATTTACCTAACGTGTTCTTTCCTATTTTTCTATATATTTGAGAGCACACACACACACACACACACACACACACACACACACACACACACACACACATATATATATATATATATATATAAAAGTGAACATTGAAGTCAAACCACAGAGGCGACAGTCTGTTTCATGCTCGGCGCAATCGTCAGAGGAAAACTGGATCAGGTTAGAATAGTAAGAGGGATCATCATTCCAACTTAGAGCTAAAGGGATCAATTAGAAAAGATCAAAACTCAATCCATAAGACGTTTGGCATGTGAGAGAGTAATTTCACCAATGACAATCAAAGAGCATTTTGAAAAGACTGAAATCAAAATATGAAACGTGTGAGGCAAGATTTACTCAGGACAGAAATTTATAACGTTAGAGAGGGCGAAAATCATCTTGAATATGTTGGAAGATAACCCTGTAATGTATATATATATATATATATATATATATATATATATATATATATATTTGAACATTATTTCAATTTTTCATGAACCTCCGATCCTAAGCTATGATTAATTAATGAGGAACATGTCATTTTCATTTATGATCGATTTCATCAAGATTCTTCTTAAACTTATTCACCATTCTCTTTGATGATGGAAGCCAAAGCATGAATGTTGGGACCAAGTCTGAATGATCTTTGTCTCACGATTTCTTAGTTGGGAAGACATAGTGAGGCTGACACAAAACAATTTTAACCTATTCTCTTTCTAACTGAATAACTCAAAGGGTTTTTCAGTGATTCTTACAACAAATGCTGTCGCGATGGATAAACATCTTGTCTGAAAAATTGGAAAAAAGAAACTCAATTAGTTTAGTGTTTTTTTTTAGATATTAAACATTTTTTGGGGAAGGACCTTTACGCTTGAGACATGATTCGCATAATATGCCTTATTTACCTCGATATATACTCGATATATATATATATATATATATATATATATATATATATATATATATATATATAGTATAGCATGTATGTATAAAGTGCTCCAGGTTGAAAGTAGAAAATATTTAACCTTCAAGTCCTGAAGCAGAATGTTGAACTCAGTGTCTTCTCATATCTCTCTCTCTCTCTCTCTCTCTCTCTCTCTATATATATATATATATATATATATATATATATATATATATATATATATATATATATATATATATATACAAACGCGTTCAAAAACTTTCATTGCAGATAGATTTTATTTAAATGAACAATTAGTTAGCTTATTCTTCATACCCTGCCTGGTGGCAAACGCTGCTGGTGGCACCAGGGGTGGCATCCCGATAGCCACCGAAACCGTGATATCACCCCTGGTTGGCGGCTGATGAAGACAGGGTATCGCACGGAAACAAACACGTTGTATTATATATATATATATATATATATATATATATATATATATATATATATTAAAAAAAAAAAAAATAAAAAAAAATCAAAAAAATCAGCAATTATGACATTTCCAGATTGAAAGAACCTTCTGAACCAGAAACCGAAGTCTTGAGAATTTGCTCATATCTTCGAAAATTCCTCTTAAGCATATATGCGGCTAGATGAAAAAGTAATGTACATTTCAATTAACCCTACACCGATAAATTTATAATATCCTTGCTTTTCTTTTAAGGTATGCTACATTTAGGGTTTAAAATGACCAATAAGACGGATAGAGCGTATGTAAATATAAAAGTCGACAATAAATCAACATTGATCTGCAACAGTCAGTTTCATGCTTAAACGCAATCGTCAGGCCATGTCGATTGCATTGTATCATGAAAAAGACTGTCTCTTCTGGGTGTTAATTTCAATGTCCACTTGGTTATTCCTAAATTTTCGCTTGAGGATGAAACAGGGTTTGTTACCTTAATTCAATTTAATTTTAATAATTATATTGATGGCTTCGGCTCTCGTTTTTGAAACACGAGAACTCTTATGTAGCGATGGAATCATATTTTTTAAAAAAATAATTATAATCTAAGCTCTACTTCTGTATGGAGCACTGTTTTTTTTTAAAAACAAAAATAATAAAGAACCTTGGACTACTTACCTAACGGGTTCTTTCCTATTTTTTTACATACCTGCACACAAATATTAAAATATATCAACTCCCTAACAGCTTCTACAGTACTAAATGAAACTAAATTCAATTGGCTAGTCTCGAGTACATCTCATTGCTTGCAGGGATCACCTAATTTCTCGTCCAACACATACACTCATGTACCTACATATATATATATATAAATGGGAGAAAAGACAAGATGAAATCTGTTCTATGTCAACGCGTTTCGTTCCTTGAGGAACTTTTTCGAAGCTCGTTTCTCAAGTTACAAAACGCGTGTCATGAACCATTATCCATTTTTCTTCTTTTATATTTATATTGCTTTTGTACGTATATTTTATTTATATCTAAAATTTGACACCTACCCACGATACACACACACACGCACACGAAACACACTTATATATATATATATATATATATATATATATATATATATATATATATATATATATATAAAGAAAAGAACAGTAAGATATATAATCCAGTGTTCTTATAGATATTTTATTTTTTACAAAATATTGCTCAATGTAAATTTTACAGAGCATTAATATTATAAATTGATTTATTTAAATATGTTTTTTCGCTACACAGTTCTAACCATGTTTAAAAATGAAGCTAAAAGCTACGAATTTAATTTTGTAATTAAATTAAAGACATTAGTTCCATTTCATCCTCAAGCGAATGTTGGAGTAACTTTTAAAATTACTGGGTTTTAAAGACACAGCTAAAATCATAATTCATGTTTCCAAGGTTACAGAGAATCCCTTCAACTGGACAAGGGATGTCTGGGTGTTCATTATGTCTGTATTATTGTATCCGTTTTTTAGTTTGTCTTTAATTCAATTACAAAAATTAAATTCGTAGCTTTTAGCTTCCACTTTTTGAAACATGGTTAGAACTGTGTAGCGAATAAAATATTTTAAATAAATCAATTTATAATATATATATATATATATATATATATATATATATATATATATATATATATATTAATCGGTATTACCCCAAACAAGGCAGTACAGCCACTAGCATGCAAGGAGTTACAGGTGTGCAGGAATGAGGAACAGAAACATTAGTAATGTGGAGAAAGAGAAAAGGGCAATCAGGGGGCCAGTAGATGGCGATTGACATTGCATTTAAATTTTTGTACATTAAAGTTGGTTGGAAAGCATGGCGCTGGGAAGGAGTTCCACAAGCGAGAAGTGCGAGATAAGAAACTGTTAGCATGGAATTTACGCTTATATCTCGCGACTGATGGGATCTCGCCGCCAGTCTAGTATTACGCTTAATTTACATACAGGCTAGGAAGCATAGCGTAGGGCTGAACCGAACAATTACCATGAAAGTAGTTATAAAAAAGAAGTTTCGAATCTTACCATGGTCGATTTGTCAGGAAGAAGACTTCCTGATGTTATCGGACTGAAGGTAGGGGTCGATCCCAGCGTGCGACACCTGAAAACCATACCACGGGTTGACCCAATCGTTGTGAGAGAAATTGGGTAGATGGAACCCTTGGTTGCAGTCGATAGCTGTGCTAGCACGAAGTCACAAGTCATCGTTTCCGAGGGTTTTAGCGTGCTGGCCTCGTTTAGATTGCTGATCACGCTAGATAACACACTCTCTCCCGGAAGCTTTAACTAAGTTCAGCTCAGCATAGTTGCAGTATAAACCACAGGTGGGTTCTGTGGGTGATGAATAAACACAAATGCGCCTGAGCAAGCGTCTGCAATAGGGATTGGCTAGCCACCCTAGTAGACGGGTATCCTCGAATACGAGTGGCCAGCTATATATATATATATATAGTTTGTTGGTTATTTTGTTTTATGGCATATCAAAATCTCAATGGATCATTTAATGCCAACAAAATTTTTGAAATAGCGATAGTTTGTTAAAAGAAATGATGTGTATCTATACATATATATTTGAACCATTTTTCAATTACTTATATTTTTTAGTACAATCCAACTTCTTGGGAATGTATAGATGTTTGTATTACTGGTAATTTTTTTAAGTATTGCTGATAAAAATCTTCAAAAATTATTGCTAGTAATAATTTTTTTTTTATTACAAAGTATTTCTGATATTAAAACTTATTTTTACACAAGTTTGGGTGTTAACTATTTGCCCATAGCTGGGACCCTAACAGGTGCTACCACCCCGGGTCAGGGTGGACCTGGGAACACCAGCAATTAAGAGGTGGTTCTACGTTCCTCAAAACCTTCTGATCAAAGGCCTTGCTGTTGGATGTAGTTTATCGTCATACCCAAGACGGATCTATCTATCTATCTATCTATATATATATATATATATATATATATATATATATATAAGATAGATAAGGTTTTGAAGTGTTTAAGCCATGACTGGACGCATTTAGTGAAAAATTCTCAGCCCAGCCCACTTTCTAAAATCTCTCTAAATTATCGCACATAAATATTTTGCGTATTTCTCCTTGGTCGTGATGCGAACTTTTCAACACCCCTCCACCTAGCATAAAGCAAGTGCACAATATTAATGTTACAGTAAAGAGCACTCATGATTGTACGGCATAAAAACCATTGAGGGATTATTTATTACACAATTTTAATAGAGCACCCAGCGGGGACCAAACTTACAATTCAGAGTCAACCAGAATAGCCGAGCGCGTAAGTAGTCCGCCCCCAGGCGCCGTACGACACCCGAAATGACCATCCAACTAACACGACACGTATAAACACTTCGACTATTACGAGAAGAGTTACTATAAATACTGACGATGAGAGGACGGATGTCGTAACGTTATGCAAGTCATCTACGGTTGTAGGTTTTTTTTTTGTTCTTCTTTTTACACAATGACACTCCTGCGCCATTAGTCTAAACGCTGGAAGGAAATAACAAGAAATTTGAAGGCGGACGGAGAAGGAAGTCGAAGTGGTCGAAGGATACCATTCACTTCTTTTTTTAAAGTTTTCCTTCCGACATTTTTTTCTTTTCCTCTCGTCGTTTTAGAATGTATCCCCCGGATACGAACATTCTTGTAATCTATCTATCTATCTATCTATCTATCTATCTATCTATCTATCTATCTATCTATCTATCTATCTCATTTTATTCATATCTATCTATCTATCTATCTATCTATCTATCTATCTATCTATCTATCTATCTCATTTTATTCATATCTATATATCTATCTATCTATCTATCTATCTAGCTAGCTAGCTCAGTCTCATCTATCTATCTATCTATCTATCTATCTATCTCAGTCTGTTCATCTATCTATCTATCTATCTATCTATCTATCTATCTATCTATCTATCTATCTCAGTCTGTTCGTATCTATCTATCTATCTATCTATCTATCTATCTATCTATCGATCGATCTATCTATCTCAGTCTGTTCGTATCTATCTATCTATCTATTTCATTTTATTCATATCTATCTATCTATCTATCTATCTATCTATCTATCTATCTATCTATCTATCTAGCTAGCTAGCTATCTCAGTCTCATCTATCTATCTATCTATCTATCTATCTATCTATCTATCTATCTATCTATCTATCGCAGTCTGTTCATAAATATCTGTCTATCTATCTATCTTACTCCGTTCATATCTATCTATCTATCTATCTATCTATCTATCTATCTATCTATCTATCTATTTATGAGGCACGGTGGAGTAATGAATAACCGCTTGGATTGAGGAATCAGTATATATATATATATATATATATATATATATATATATATATATATATATATATATATGGTGTAACAGCAAAATTGTCCAAATCGTATATCAGTAAAATTGTCAATTGTTAGAGTCAGCTTTGAACCGTTGTATTTTAGAAATGATTAAATATACCTTACTGGAAATCTCCCAAAGTTTTTATAACACTATTTGAATTTACTGTAAACAATAAGAATTCATGTAGATCAAAATTGAAATGATTATCCCTCTTCTGTTGTGACCTCCTGATCCAGTTTTCCTCTCTACTGCCCCCTCTTTTTTAGCCTTATTCACTATTCTCTTGATGGTTCTTGAATGGACTTTGAATGTGGAAGCCAGTGTATGAATGTTGGTACCATTATGGAAGGCCTGAATGATCTTTTTGCTCTCACCATTGCTCAGTTTAGAAGACATAGTAGGGCAGACATAAAACGATTTAACCTGTTCTCTTTTTAGCTGAATAACTCAAACGGTTTTTCAATAATTCTTACGACAAATGATGTCAAGGTGGCTAAATTTCTCATCTGAATACTAGGGAGAAAGAGACTCTATTAGTCTAGTGTTTTTTTTAGATATTAAACATTTTGTAGATTTCGACAAGTCTTTTTTCCCTGCTCTTTGGACTATCATAGATGAAGCTACTCTCCCATATGCCAAAACTCTTATGAATTGAGTTGGATCTTTTCTAATTGCCCTGTTTTAATTAAACAGTATGTTCGAGAAATTTCGTAGAAAATATGTGTTCTCAGAGCATTTACTTAAATAAACTGTGTCTATAAAATAACGTATAAACAGAAAATCTATTAAATAATTGTCGGAACTCATAGTTCGTAATATGTTGTCATTGTCCCCGTTAAGATACGTTTCGTGAGAAGATATGATTGATCGAGATTGTGTGCTTATAAGCAGTAATACGGACCTTACTAATCAGACGCTTCTCCGTGGCTGAATGGTAACAGCACGTCAGGCTAAAAAACGGATTACGTATAGGAAAACATGTTCGATTTCTGACGGAGAACGCATATCTTCTACGAAAATTACCGAACATTACCGTAAATGTAATTAATAGTGTTTATGTTAAAAAATTGTATCTATAAAATAACGTAGAAATATAATATATATATATATATATATGTGTGTGTGTGTGTGTGTGTGTGTGTGTGTGTGTGTGTGTGTGTGTGTGTGTGTGTGTGTGTGTGTGTGAAAAGTGTATATAAATATGTCATATCCGAAACTGCTCACATATGTTTATATATGTATGAGTCCCGACGGACGACCAAGTATGTATATGTGTCTGCATATATCGATGTTTGCGTTAGTACGATGACATAAGCGACGAAGTTTCCCCCACCACTTCCACAATAACACCAATACACCCAAATTAATCAGTTTGTCTGACGATCGCTAAAGCGTGAAACCCAGGGTCACAAACTCACATCTATCCAACCATATATATATATATATATATATATATATATATATATATATAACGAATTAAATAAACACTAAAATAGATGCTTAAGATCACATGTGTTAAAGAGTTCTTAATATGAAGTTGGGAAAAAAATCAAACCTGTAGAGCGGTTTAATATTCTAAAATAATAAAATGCAGAATAGACATTAACGCGGTTTCGACCTCCAAGATCTCATCACGTGGTTAACTCTGTGAAATTATTACAGACAACGCCACAAGGACTTCAATTTCTTTATGAGGTACCGGAAGTAATCAGGAGGAGGAGGGGGTTAAAATATTATAATTGTTTTTTTTCCAAAATTCACCCGGGTTTGTATAGCCCCAATCAACTGCCTCTTGTCCTTACATTTTGGCCATAATTTTAGACCTCACCTTCAACAACTTAGAAGCACCCTTATATGGTGACATCTATCTATCTATCTATCTATCTATCTATCTATATATATATATATATATATATATATATATATATATATTATATATATATATATATATATATATATATATATATTATGCATTGTTTACATTATTCGGACTGTTATGCTCATCTTCATTGCCGTATTCATAACGTTTCGGCCGTTATACGCGCCGGCCTTCTTCAGGTGAGTGGGATTTCGAAATGAACCCTTTATTTCGTCCACTGGGGTAGATTGTTCTAGTTTCACGTGTCATGCCTCTTCTGGATGTCTCAGTTATTTTCCTTTAACTGAATTCTCTCTACTGTGGCATTGAATTCATAACTCTTTGGGTCCAGTCACTGGATCTAAACTAAGTCTTCATCCACTGATTCAAAATTCAACTCACCAGAAGAAGGCCAGAGCATACAGCGGCCGAAACGTTGTGAATACGGCAATGAAGATGAGGTCAACAGTCTGTATAATGTTGATAATGAAAGTAATAGATAGATATCTATCTAAACCTGTACATTTCTTTCTTTTTTTCTATCACAACCTATTAATAAGTATCTTTCCCTATCACATTTTAGTGTTGCCCGTCTGTTACTAAGTTTGTCTTCCAAAGCATAGCAAGTGAATTTGATTAATCTGAATGGCAAGAGTGCAAATTATATCATTTGAGTTGGAAGCGTGTTAAAACTATGTAGACATGAATCAAATCAACACACACACACACACACACACACACACACACACACACACATATATATATATATATATACTCGACTCTTCCGTCGAATTCGAGGTATGAGGGTCAAGCAGATCGGTTCTTAGGAAACCGACAACCCAACAACAGCACATGAGATTTGATTATAGTGGTGAAGGTTTCGTGCACGACCATCCACACTTTTTGAAGGATTCACACCTTTCCCAAGGGTATTAGCACGTAAGTAAATCTAATGGATTCGAACTCGGCTCTCCGATTCCTCAATACAAGCCGATATCCATTACTCCACCGTGCCATTCATTCATTCATTTATTTATTTCTTTCTTTCTTTCTTTATTTATATATATATTTATTTATATATTTATTTATTTATTTATTTATATTATATATATATATATATATATATATATATATATATATGTATATGTGTATGTGTAAAATCAGTATATATAATATATATATATATATATATATATATATATATATATATATTAATAAAATATGCATAATATCCTATATATATATATATATATATATATATATATATATATATATATATATATATATATTATAAATTAATAAATTATATGTATATTATAAATTATATGTATATATATATATATATATATATATATATATATATATATATATATATATATAATTTTTCTCTTATATTGTGCAATTTTCTTATCTATTTATTTTAATTTTCTTCTTTTATTTTAATTTTTTTAATATTCAAGTTTTTCTTGTTTATATACTAATAATATCTTAATTTTTTATTATAATATTAAATTCCTTTTTAAATATTAAAATTAAAAATAGTTTTAATATTAAATTCTAATTTTTTTCTCATGTAAAATGTTTAAAATTCTTTCTTTTCTTATCTTTATGATTGTATTTTCTTATTTAATTTTTTCCAATTTTAATTTTTTTTTTTATTTGAACAAGAGTTAACATTTTAATTATAGTTCATTGTTAATCTTCAACCGTTTTTAACTTCCGTCTAGACTTGTATATGTTCTGTCTTTCTCCCCCCGTCTGTACTTGGATGTTTTTTTTTCTTTTTTTCTATCTCTTAAATGCATTTTCCTTTACTTGTTGCTTTTTCCTCTTGTTTTTTCTCTCTTTTTTCTTCATTTTTTTTAATCCTTTTTTCATTTTAAATTAAAAAAAAAAACGTTACGAATCATTTTTTTATCAAATGTTTTAATATTAACAAGCTCCAGAGAATTTATGACGAGGAGCAAAATGGCTATAAAATTGGGGTACAATTGAGTTTCATTTTTATGTAATTCATTTCTATGCTCTATAATAAATATTTTGAGCCCTCTTTTGTGGATCAATTTTAATATTTTATATTAATAGATACACTTACCCACTTATTTTACACACACACACACACACACACACACACACACACACACACACACATATATATATATATATATATATTGATATTCAGGGCTAGTCCCTCATTATCTTACTGTCTTTTTTTGATTCATTCATTGCATCTAATTTGTAATCTTGTCCGTTAACATGATACTCTGCAACAACGGCATGAAAAATGAAATCAGAAGACAATTTGCAAATAAGATTATCTTGACAAGGCTGCGTAGAGGAAATCTGAAAAGTGAAACAGAACAGTGAATAAAAGTTTCCCAGAACAAAAGTAAATATTCAGAATCGAGTGACGTTAAAAAACTGTCTTATCTTTTGGACATCAATTGACATAAGGCACGTACAATGGAATGGGGACTGGGTAGGGGTTTTAAATGCCTTCTGAGATGTTTTTTCATTGCGTGCAGGTAGCGTTAAAAGAATGGTCCGCTTCATCAGATACCGTTACAGGTATTCGCTTCTGTTTGCCTGGCTAACTCACATATTCTTTCTTATTCTATGCAAACTGGCAAGAAGGCGTTCCAGTGACAATGGATAATATTATATGCCCACTGAAGTTTGACTAACTTTTGTTTTCTGTACACACTGCGAACGAGAAAGAATAAAGATCATAGCCTGTAACATCAAAACTTAGAAAACAACGAAAATTCCTCACCATACAGCAGTCGTTAGTAAACAATCCTCACCGACAATAACTAATACAGTGAGTTCGATTCTAACTTGGAGTACTAATTTTTGACTTACAGATGTACTAAGTTAGCCTTTAGTAAATATCAATAACAACTCCATATATGTACAAGTCAGAGGTCAAGTCATATTTGACAGGTTGGGTTGATGGATTTGATGACGCTTTCCACTAAGGCTGCGTGGCCGAGTGGTTAGATAGTTCGTTGACCGATTAGACGACCCGCGTTCAAATTTAGTCGATTGGTTCCATTTTTAATTTGGATACTAATTTTTGTCTTTCTTGTCGTACTAAGATTCTTTCAGTAAATATCAGTTATAATTCGATATACAGGCTTATTATTTAAACATATGGCATAGTGGCGGAATGGATAGTGGTTCGTTTTCAAGTATCGGAGAGCCGAGTTCGAATTCCAATCGAGTTCATTACATTGACTTACGTGCTAATACCCTGGGTAAAAGTATGGATTCATCTCTTCTCCCCAAGATATGGGTAAAATATCAGGTTAGAATGGGGACACTTGGTTGGCAACCAGTCTAAGTGAGGGAAAACTTTGAGTTCAAACCAGCCTAGAGAGGGTTGGGCTTTGACCCTAAGAGAATACCATGGATGCAATTGATGTGCTGCCTGATATTCATGGAGTAGATGTTGTGACCCTTAGACTCTAAGGGACTGCTTCAGCAGCAATAGATGTGTTTTTCCTTAGACCCTAAAGGTCTTCCATGTCTGCAGTAGATGTGATTCTCCTTAGACCCCCAAGAGACTGATATGAATGCGGTAGATATAGTACCCCTTAAACCCTAAGGGACTGCCATGGCTGCAATAGATGTAATGACCCTTAGACCTTAAGGGACTGCCATGGTTGCAATAGATGTAATAAATATTCTGTAAAATACTTCTAAAATCTTAAATATTTTAGCGGTTTCTTTACGTAGAAGTTGAACTTGGGGAAAATGTAGAAAATATTGTCCCCGGATAAAAGCCCAGCAGTCATTTTCTCACCGATATTTTTATCATATATTTCTCGACTTATAGACGAGTATCTCGTATGGTAATGTCTATATTGTAAAATAAGGCAAGGATGTGTTGGGGCTGGAGTGGGAATGATTGTTACTCGATAACAGGCAGATAAGCGAAAGAGACGGGAGGAAACAAAACCAAACCACAATGACTAGTGTGACCACTGCTTTAGAAACCACAGCGGCATGTAAATTCCGGAACAAATTTCGCCAAGGGAACGTCTTCACATGACACCGAAACTTGCCAACTGCCCATTGCTGACTGCTGGTTTTTCCGTCCCTTTTATTGACACGAGACAGTTGAACCGGATTTAGACTAGTTGCAGCGAGGCCCGTATCTGGACATGCCAAGATGTTTTGCTGCTAACGAGGCAACCCTGATTTTGACAAGGTTCAACAGAGATGTCGGCACGCGACTCGGGGCCTTTTTATGGCAACTTTACTAGCACGCGTTCGCCATGGTCTAAAATTAAAGAAATGTGCGTTTTATTTTATATTTAGACAGATAGAGAAGACATCAGCTCTCAAGCTCTGATCATCTATAGTTTTGGAGGTGCATGGTTATTCCTCGAACGTCGAGGATAATAGATAATCTCTTCTTTTCATCTCCTCTCTTTATATTTCCTTCTTTGAGTTGCGAGTAAAAGAATTTTTTTGGTAGTTATTTTAAACCGAGCGCTATTTTATTAACACCAACACTGAATAATCTCTCTCTCTCTCTCTCTCTCTCTATATATATATATATATATATATATATATATATATATATATATATATATATATAACACGTTCAATATTCTATCTATCTATCTATCTATCTATCTATCTATCTATCTCTATATATAGATAATATTAGTGGTAAATATACATACATATGCAAAATATATAAATACCCACACATGTATATTTTTAGAAAAAATTCCAAGAGGAAGAATCCAGGTAGAACTCAATGTCTAGGACAGTAAGGATATAATAAAAGGCTTAAACACTAATATTCCATGGTCATAATTTATTCCATTGGAATCGTATATACGATCCAATTCATCAGACCTACAAAATCAAAAAGAATTCAATTTTTTTTTGAATTTGTAGGTCTGATGAATTGATCGTATTTACGATTCCAATGGAATAAATTATGACCATGGAATATTAGTGTTTAAGCCTTTTTTTATATACATATATATATATATATATATATATATATATATATATATATATATATATATATATATAGAGAGAGAGAGAGAGAGAGAGA
>CAHIKZ030000289.1:505000-527500 GCA_903632075.3 Acanthosepion pharaonis
CTTGCATTCATTCCTGACCACTGACAATCCCTTTCTTCCTCATTTGCAATGCATTCCTATAGTAAAATCATTAGCAATGCATTTACATTATACATATAACATTCCTATTCTATCAGTAATGCTTGCATTCATTCCTGACCACTGACAATCCCCTTTCTTCCTCATTTGCAATGCATTCCTATAGTAAAATCATTAGCAATGCATTTACATTATACATATAATAGCCCTATTCTATCAGTAATGCTTGCATTCATTCCTGACCACTGACAATCCCTTTCTTCCTCATTTGCAATGCATTCCTATAGTAAAATCATTAGCAATGCATTTTACATTATACATATAATAGCCCTATTCTATCAGTAATGCTTGCATTCATTTCCTGACCACTGACAATCCCTTTCTTCCTCATTTGCAATGCATTCCTATAGTAAAATCATTAGCAATGCATTTCCATTATACATATAACATCCCTATTCTATCAGTAATCCTTGCATTCATTCCTGACCACTGACAATCCCTTTCTTCCTCATTTGCAATGCATTCCTATAGTAAAATCATTAGCAATGCATTTACATTATACATATAATAGCCTATTCTATCAGTAATGCTTGCATTCATTCCTGACCACTGACAATCCCTTTCTTCCTCATTTGCAATGCATTCCTATAGTAAAATCATTAGCAATGCATTTACATTATACATATAATAGCCCTATTCTATCAGTAATGCTTGCATTCATTCCTGACCACTGACAATCCCTTTCTTCCTCATTTGCAATGCATTCCTATAGTAAAATCATTAGCAATGCATTTCCATTATACATATAACATCCCTATTCTATCAGTAATCCTTGCATTCATTCCTGACCACTGACAATCCCTTTCTTCCTCATTTGCAATGCATTCCTATAGTAAAATCATTAGCAATGCATTTCCATTATACATATAACATCCCTATTCTATCAGTAATGCTTGCATTCATTCCTGACCACTGACAATCCCTTTCTTCCTCATTTGCAATGCATTCCTATAGTAAAATCATTAGCAATGCATTTACATTATACATATAACATCCCTATTCTATCAGTAATGCTTGCATTCATTCCTGACCACTGACAATCCCTTTCTTCCTCATTTGCAATGCATTCCTATAGTAAAATCATTAGCAATGCATTTACATTATACATATAATAGCCCTATTCTATCAGTAATGCTTGCATTCATTCCTGACCACTGACAATCCCTTTCTTCCTCATTTGCAATGCATTCCTATAGTAAAATCATTAGCAATGCATTTCCATTATACATATAATATCCCTATTCTATCAGTAATCCTTGCATTCATTCCTGACCACTGACAATCCCTTTCTTCCTCATTTGCAATGCATTCCTATAGTAAAATCATTAGCAATGCATTTCCATTATACATATAACATTCCTATTCTATCAGTAATGCTTGCATTCATTCCTGACCACTGACAATCCCTTTCTTCCTCATTTGCAATGCATTCCTATAGTAAAATCATTAGCAATGCATTTACATTATACATATAACATCCCTATTCTATCAGTAATGCTTGCATTCATTCCTGACCACTGACAATCCTTTCTTCCTCATTTGCAATGCATTCCTATAGTAAAATCATTAGCAATGCATTTACATTATACATATAATAGCCCTATTCTATCAGTAATGCTTGCATTCATTCCTGACCACTGACAATCCCTTTCTTCCTCATTTGCAATGCATTCCTATAGTAAAATCATTAGCAATGCATTTCCATTATACATATAATAGTCCTATTCTATCAGTAATCCTTGCATTCATTCCTGTCCACTGACAATCCCTTTCTTCCTCATTTGCAATGCATTCCTATAGTAAAATCATTAGCAATGCATTTCCATTATACATATAACATCCCTATTCTATCAGTAATCCTTGCATTCATTCCTGACCACTGACAATCCCTTTCTTCCTCATTTGCAATGCATTCCTATAGTAAAATCATTAGCAATGCATTTCCATTATACATATAACATCCCTATTCTATCAGTAATGCTTGCATTCATTCCTGACCACTGACAATCCCTTTCTTCCTCATTTGCAATGCATTCCTATAGTAAAATCATTAGCAATGCATTTACATTATACATATAACATCCCTATTCTATCAGTAATGCTTGCATTCATTCCTGACCACTGACAATCCCTTTCTTCCTCATTTGCAATGCATTCCTATAGTAAAATCATTAGCAATGCATTTACATTATACATATAATAGTCCTATTCTATCAGTAATGCTTGCATTCATTCCTGACCACTGACAATCCCTTTCTTCCTCATTTGCAATGCATTCCTATAGTAAAATCATTAGCAATGCATTTACATTATACATATAATAGCCCTATTCTATCAGTAATGCTTGCATTCATTCCTGACCACTGACAATCCCTTTCTTCCTCATTTGCAATGCATTCCTATAGTAAAATCATTAGCAATGCATTTACATTATACATATAACATCCCTATTCTATCAGTAATCCTTGCATTCATTCCTGACCACTGACAATCCCTTTCTTCCTCATTTGCAATGCATTCCTATAGTAAAATCATTAGCAATGCATTTACATTATACATATAACATCCCTATTCTATCAGTAATGCTTGCATTCATTCCTGACCACTGACAATCCCTTTCTTCCTCATTTGCAATGCATTCCTATAGTAAAATCATTAGCAATGCATTTACATTATACCAGTCCTATTTATCAGTAATGCTTGCATTATTCCTGACCACTGACAATCCCTTTCTTCCTCATTTGCAATGCATTCCTATAGTAAAATCATTACAATGCATTTACATTATACATATAACATCCCTATTCTATCAGTAATGCTTGCATTCATTCCTGACCACTGACAATTTTCTTCCTCATTTGCAATGCATTCCTATAGTAAAATCATTAGCAATGCATTTACATTATACATATAACATCCCTATTCTATCAGTAATGCTTGCATTCATTCCTGACCACTGACAATCCTTTCTTCCTCATTTGCAATGCATTCCTATAGTAAAATCATTAGCAATGCATTTACATTATACATATAATAGTCCTATTCTATCAGTAATGCTTGCATTCATTCCTGACCACTGACAATCCCTTTCTTCCTCATTTGCAATGCATTCCTATAGTAAAATCATTAGCAATGCATTTACATTATACATATAACATCCCTATTCTATCAGTAATCCTTGCATTCATTCCTGACCACTGACAATCCCTTTCTTCCTCATTTGCAATGCATTCCTATAGTAAAATCATTAGCAATGCATTTCCATTATACATATAACATCCCTATTCTATCAGTAATGCTTGCATTCATTCCTGACCACTGACAATCCCTTTTCTTCCTCATTTGCAATGCATTCCTATAGTAAAATCATTAGCAATGCATTTACATTATACATATAACATCCCTATTCTATCAGTAATGCTTGCATTCATTCCTGACCACTGACAATCCCTTTCTTCCTCATTTGCAATGCATTCCTATAGTAAAATCATTAACAATGCATTTCCATTATACATATAACATCCCTATTCTATCAGTAATGCTTGCATTCATTCCTGACCACTGACAATCCCTTTTCTTCCTCATTTGCAATGCATTCCTATAGTAAAATCATTAGCAATGCATTTACATTATACATATAATAGCCCTATTCTATCAGTAATGCTTGCATTCATTCCTGACCACTGACAATCCCTTTCTTCCTCATTTGCAATGCATTCCTATAGTAAAATCATTAGCAATGCATTTCCATTATACATATAACATCCCTATTCTATCAGTAATGCTTGCATTCATTCCTGACCACTGACAATCCCTTTCTTCCTCATTTGTAATGCATTCCTATAGTAAAATCATTAGCAATGCATTTACATTATACATATAACATCCCTATTCTATCAGTAATGCTTTGCATTCATTCCTGACCACTGACAATCCCTTTCTTCCTCATTTGCAATGCATTCCTATAGTAAAATCATTAGCAATGCATTTACATTATACATATAATAGTCCTATTCTATCAGTAATGCTTGCATTCATTCCTGACCACTGACAATCCCATTTTCTTCCTCATTTGCAATGCATTCCTATAGTAAAATCATTAGCAATGCATTTCCATTATACATATAACATCCCTATTCTATCAGTAATCCTTGCATTCATTCCTGACCACTGACAATCCCTTTCTTCCTCATTTGCAATGCATTCCTATAGTAAAATCATTAGCAATGCATTTCCATTATACATATAACATCCCTATTCTATCAGTAATCCTTGCATTCATTCCTGTCCACTGACAATCCCTTTCTTCCTCATTTGCAATGCATTCCTATAGTAAAATCATTAGCAATGCATTTCCATTATACATATAACATTCCTATTCTATCAGTAATGCTTGCATTCATTCCTGACCACTGACAATCCCTTTCTTCCTCATTTGCAATGCATTCCTATAGTAAAATCATTAGCAATGCATTTCCATTATACATATAACATCCCTATTCTATCAGTAATCCTTGCATTCATTCCTGTCCACTGACAATCCCTTTCTTCCTCATTTGCAATGCATTCCTATAGTAAAATCATTAGCAATGCATTTACATTATACATATAATAGTCCTATTCTATCAGTAATGCTTGCATTCATTCCTGACCACTGACAATCCCTTTCTTCCTCATTTGCAATGCATTCCTATAGTAAAATCATTAGCAATGCATTTACATTATATATAATATCCCTATTCGATCAGTAATGCTTGCATTCATTCCTGACCACTGACAATCCCTTTCTTCCTCATTTGCAATGCATTCCTATAGTAAAATCATTAGCAATGCATTTCCATTATACATATAACAGCCCTATTCTATCTGTAATGATTGCATTCATTCCTGACCACTGACAATCCCTTTCTTCCTCATTTGCAATGCATTCCTATCGTAAAATCGTTAGCAATGCATTTACATTATACATATAACATCCCTATTCTATCAGTGATGCTTGCAGATCGCAGACAGTCCCATCTTCCTGATTTTCAATGCATTTTTATAGTAAATTCTTTAGCAGTATATTTCCATTATACATATATCCCTATTATATCAGTAATGTTTGCATTCATTCTTGACCAAAGGCAATCCTATTCCTCTTGCTTTTCAATACATTTTTATAGTAAAGTCATGAGCAATTCATTTTAATTATATCTTACTTATTATAAAACGCAAATTGTGTGTGTGTGTGTGTGTGTGTCTGTACGTTTATATATTGGATCGGATTTCCTACATTTTTCAACCGATTTCAACAAAACTTCACAGGACTACGTAAAATTACCTTGCGGTCGTTCTGACAGCGCCAAAAATTGGAAAGACACAATTGTTCTTGCACAAAATCAATTTGAAATCACGAGAATGAAAGGGGGACAACTCATATCGAGTTATACTTCTTATAAAACCCAGGTTGTTTGTGTGTGTGTTAGTTTATATATGGGATCGGATTTCCTACATTTTTCAACCGATTTCAACAAAACTTTTTTTGGCAGGTAGTGTTTCTTATTGTCTTGCACACCTTTTTCTTTATTTTTACATTCAGAATGCTTTAAAAATTCCATTTACAATACAATTGTTTATAATAAAATTCTATTCAATCGGTAGACTCATAACAATTGAAAACAATGTTTTTGTTTGTGTTTGGGTTTGACCAATTCGTAAAAAAAAACAAACAAAAACTAATTAAGACATGCGTGTCCGTAAACCTTAAACAATAATCTTTGTCAATTTTATTTTTCACTCTTTATGATGGTCGATACTTGATCTATCTCTTACTGTTACATCCCCGGGCAACGCCGGGTTCTACTGCTAGTATGTAATATTATTCTGTCAGTAACGATTGCAGTAATTCATAATCACTAACAATCTTTCTTCCCGATTTTCAATTCCATTTCTATCGTAAAATGCTTTGCAATACATTTCCGTCCTATATGTAATAGCCCTATTCTATCAGTAATGCTTGCATTAATTCCTGACCACCGACAATCCCTTTCTTCCTCATTTGAAATGCATTCCTATAATAAAATCATTAGCTATGCATTTCCATTATACATATAATAGCCCTATTCTATCAGTAATGCTTGCATTCATTCCTGACCACTGACAATCCCTTTCTTCCTCATTTGCAATGCATTCTTATAGTAAAATCATTAACAATGCATTTCCATTATACATATAACATCCCTATTCTATCAATAATGCTTGCCTTCATTCCTGACCATTGACAATCCCTTTCTTCCTCATTTGCAATGCATTCCTATAGTAAAATCATTAGCAATGCATTTCCATTATACATATAATAGCCCTATTCTATCAGTAATGCTTGCATTCGTTCCTGATCACTGACAATCCCTTTCTTTCTCATTTGAAATGCATTCTCAAAGTAAAATAATTAGTAATGTATTTTCCTTATGCAGAAACCTTGTTTATTCTTTTTGTAATGATTGCATTCATATTTTGTGTGTAAAGCGACGTCGTCATGCCTTTCTCTAGGATAGTAATTGAACTCGCTTAGCCAACCACACTTACCGCCTTTATATATACACTGGCTACATACCAGAAAATTGACACGAAATATTTATCCATGGGTAGTGTAACTGCGGTTAGGTTTCCGGGTTCACTGAGTTAAGCCCAAACTGAAGCCCGCCTATTTTGTTTTTAAATATTTCAATTTTTTTTTTTTTTTGTTTATTTTCTCATCTCTGGTTTCATAACAAGAGACAAGTTCTCCAATTCAGAAAATTCTTCTTTTTTTTTTATTTTTAAATATTCTGTTATAAATATACGAAGGCAATGGATAGCGGCTCGGATTGAGAAAATGAGAGCCGAGTTCGAATTCCAGTCAGATCCATGACTTTCACTTACAGGCTAATACCCTTCTTGACAGATTTTTTTCCCCGCAGTAGGTTGCCATTTCTTTCTGCGGTAGACCAGTTACCATCTAAGGCTATAGAACCCGGTCTGTCCAGCTATTTACCCATAGCTGTAGGAGAAGAAGAGGATTCATACCTTTCCCAAGGATATTTGCGCGTAAGTGAATATCAGTCAGTTATATTCCATGCGTGATACACGCTTAGGCGATCATGTATCTTTCCATACATGACTGACGAGGCAAATTTTTTTCCCGCAGTAGGTTGCCATTTCTTACTGCGGTAGACCAGTTGCCATCCTAGGCTATAGAACCCATTCTGTCCTGTTATTTACCCATAGCTGGAGGGAGGAGATGAAGATTAATCCCTTTCCCAAATGTATTAGCACGTAAGTGAATGTAATGAATTCGACTTGAATTTGAACTCGGCTCTCCGATTCCTCAATAGAACCATATTCCATTGGTAAGGAGAAAGTTCCACCCAGGCCGATTCTTCAGCAGACCTGCTCCAATGTGGAAAGTACTCCCGAGTGGATGCTTTCCTGATCATTATAATTTTAATCACTTCATGTTGAGGTTCAAATTTTATCTATTGTACATATCCTCATAATATGCAGCTTATTCTCCATTCCTACACTCTCTTATAACATCTTTCAGTATTACTCTACCTTGAGTGGCACTTAGGTCTTGTATTGGGTGAAAAATAGTAAAAATAATCTCTATGGTTTCGGATCTCGTCTTCATCTCTGAGTACAAATGTGCTTTTTGGTTCTGTTTTACTTAAAACTTCATCGTTGTTTACATGATCCGACCATGGTATTCTCAGCATCCTTCTGTAGAACTACAATCTCTGTTACCTCAGGTTTTCTCGCCATCTGCGAGGAAACTGTCTAGTATTCAGAGCTATATTGGAGAGCTAATAGGTTTTAGCAGTGACTCGAGCAGACGCAGAAATTTAAATATCTTGGAAGCATCTTGACAGAGGACGCTAAGTGCGACACTGAGATCCATAGATGTATTGGAATGGCCAAGGACACATTCCAAAAGCTGGGCAGTGTAAAGCGAGACAGGAAGATTTCTTTGGTAACAAAGACAAGGATACTGAGCCTCTAAGTGGCATCTGTCCTTCTTTACGGCAGCGAATGTTGGACGATTTCCTCAAGGATGAGATTCAGGCGTGGAGATGTGGTTCTACAGAATGATGCTGAGGATATCCTATACCGAGTATGCGAACAACGATGAGGTCTTAGATAGGTTACAAACAAAGAGAAGTCTTATACTTAACATCAGGAAGAGGCAGTTGAAGCTTCTGGAACACATAATGAGGAAGGAGTGCTTGGAGAATCTGATACTCACAGGTGGAATAGATGTAAAGAAAGACGAGGGAGAGAGAGACAAGGGAAAGCAGATCATGACATATTTGAATAAATTAATATTACTAAAGTTATGGGATTTAATTTTTGTGAACAATCACAGGAATAGACTACCCTAATCTTCGTTAGGTATTATTCTGGCCATATGCTTATAAGATTTTGTAACCATCTTAGAGAGATTGCAAACAAGGAGGAGGCTTATACTTAATATCAGGAAGAGGCAGTTGAAGTTTCTGGGACACATAATGAGGAAGGAGGGCTTGGAGAATCTGATACTCACGAGTCGAATAGAGGGCAAGAGAGACAACTGAAAGCAGCACGTGACATACCTGATGATCTTGAGCAGGTGGATGACAGAACGTGGTCCGGGGAGGGGAAGCAGAGGGAATGAGCTTCCAGAGAGCTGCAAGGGATGGAGGGAAATGGAGAGACATGATCGCCTACGTCCTGAAAGGAAATAAAATGAACGTTTTAACGTTGGATGAGCGGCAATGGGATGTCTCGGCTCAGTCCATTTGGCATCGATCATTCAACGTGATCGATTCAACATTTTTCCGCAAAAGGACGATTAGGCGTCCGATTCATTCTTCGTCCTTATAGCCAAATTTGTTCTCTCTCTCTCTCTCTCTCTCTCTCTCTCTCTCTCTCTCTCTCTCTCTCTCTCTCTCTCGATTAGTCGTCAGCTTAGTCTTCTGTCTTTATATGCTCGAATAGTCCAATTTAAAAAAAAATGAGCAATTGGGGTCATTTCAATATTTAAGTAAAGGAGTATGAGGAGGCATTTTATATTTAAGAAATGAGTAGTTGGAGGCATTTTTATATTTAACAAATGAGTAGTTGGAGGCATTTTATATTTAAGAAAAAGAGTTGCTGGAGGTATTTTAAAATTTAAGAAAAGGACTACTTGAAGGCATTTTTATATTTTAGAAATGAGTAGTTGGAGGCATTTTAATATTTAAGAAAAGGAGAATTTGGAGGCCTTTTATATTTAAGAAATGAGTAGTTGGAGGCATTTTTATATTAAAAAAAAGAAGTCGTTGGAGGCATTTTATATTTAAGAAAAAGAGTTGTTGGAGGTTATTTTATAATTCAAGAAAAGGACTACTTGGAGGCATTTTTATATATTAGAAATGAATAGGTGGAGGCATTTTAATATTTAAGAAAAGAAGAAGTTGGAGGCATTTTTATATTATATTTCCTTCGATGCAGTTTCATATTTTTCAGTCATCAAAGCCGTTTTATTCCAAATGGAAGCAAATATTTTATCAAAACGTGGAAGAAACAAAAATGTACACGATGGAGACCTTTTTATTTTTGACACACTCAGGAACGAGCATTAGTTTTTGCCATGTGACCAGAAAGATTAATGCAAAGTGAAATGATATATGAAGATTTTTATTTACTTTATTCTATTGTTTTTTTTTTTTAAATAGGATCCTTAATTCCCTAAATGAATAAAAAGTCATATTAAAAGTTGGGTGTTTTCAATGTTTTTATCCTTTTTTGGTGTGTGGGCGGGGGCGTTGCCTCAAAGACAATGACGTCAAATGTGTCTAACGCCTAAACGCCTGAGTTCAATTATTTTTCTGACGCCGAATCAGCTACGCCAAATGATCCACGTTCCAACCGCTAGATCTGCGTACCCTAAAAAGGCAGAATGCCAAAAGGACGGTTTTTCCTTTGACACCAATATTATTTATATACCTCCCCACCTCGGCAATGTTTATTGTTTAAAAAAAAATGATTTGAATTAGAATATAACAGATACATGATGAAAGTGAAATCATACATTTTTGTTCTTGAGAATTTACAACAAAAATATTAAATACTATTTATTTATTAGTTTAGTTACAAGAATAATTTGATATTTATATCATTCTAATAACTAATACAATTTTATTAAATCTTATAAAATGCAATTTAGCAAAATTGCATTATTTTTACTAAAATTGTATCAGTTTTTAGAATGTTGTAAATAGATATTTATTACACAGAAGAAATAAATGTGAAAATTTTTATTCATAAATTTAAAAATATTTACTAAATTATAAAAATACTAGCTGAATTACCCGCACCATTCTGGGTGTCAGACATTTTTTGTAAGAAAAAGATGATTGATTTTAAATGATTGTTATAATTTAAAGAGAAAAATGATGCATTTCAATATAACTCAAGGATCTTGCCGATGTGATCTCCATCTTCTGGCTTTCTCCTATATTTTGAAAAAGAGTCATTCCTTTGTTCAAATTTAAACTTGACATCCATAATGTCTGATTTTCATCTTGCCGATGCGACCTCCATCTTCTGGATTTCTCCTCCTATATTTTTGATAGGAGTCATTGCCTTGTTCAAATTTAAATTTAATTTAAATCAAAGGGATAAAAAATAGTGGGCGGTGTCTGCCCCGCGGAGGTCCCCTTTGATTAAATATATTTAATTTCAGTTAAAGGGAAACAAATTTTTGGGAGTGGAGTATTAACCCGCCCCGGGACTCACATTGATCAAAATGAAATATACTTATCCAAGTACCCTGGGTAAAGTAGTTCCAGAATAAATATGGTAATGGTTGTCTATCCCCACCCAAACCCTAGGAGGTTTTCGATAACAGACACAAATGAGGCTACAAATTTATATATACAGATAGGAACTAACTATAAAGGAAATCCTTATTATTTACCATTATAAAAGTTCGGATCAATTGACAATTAGCCGATACTTTGACAACAATTCCAATAAACAATATAATAAACAGTGTTTATTATGTTTTGTCAATTCACAACAACAAAAAAATGTATAAATTCACTTTCCTCATATGTTTAGGTTTTATTAAAATTCTAATCATCGCTTTTTAAAACAATAAACATCGTCGAGTGGTGAAGGTAGTTAAAATAATAGCGGTGTCAACGGAAAAAACAGTCATTTTTCCTGCATCTTAATACATTAAGATTCCGATGAGATTTCGAATCTTTGCGTCACACTTTCCGCCGACGAATAGGAGGCTTTCTCTTCCTCTACGTCTCTTGTCGAACTCACTACCTCCAGGCGGAGAGGAACCCAGACAAGGCTATGCCGAAATGCAGAACCTCATTTGGAAAGGTAGACAAACCCGACCCTATTTATACGAGATCTACGGGTAATTTTTGACCGAGCCTACGGGATCGGAACGTCCCACGTAAAAACTGGCCTTGTGCCACATCTTGCTTTGTGGAGAGGTTGGCAAATAGAAACAACTAAATAATATGATTTATAGAATGATTTAACAATGTATCATCATTATACGCCGTGTGATTCAAGCGGAGATGACGTTAGAGAGGGTTGACAGGGAAACTGGGGCCGAGATGGGTGTGGTTACGCGGGTCTCTGACTATGCTACGCGGGGTGAGTCATGTGACCCTCGGGCACGTGGGTAGGTATTTCAGAAATATTACAGTATGAATCAGTAGCATGCACACATAGGCATACGCACACACACACACACACACGCAAATATATTTATAAGAAAAGACCCTACCCTAAACTCCTTGTACATATTTTTATCATTAAGCTCTAAAGAAGGCGATAATGCCCCTGAGACGCAAGGGGGTTACTGAATGAAAGAGAATGAGAAGACTTTAGTGAGGAGAAAGGACAATAAAAGAACAGGTTTCAAGAAGACAGAAGATGGCGATAATGCCACTAAGACGCAAAGTGGTTTCTGGGAGTGAAAGAGAATGAGAAGACTTTATTGAAGAGAAAGGACAATAAAAGAATAGGGTTCAGGAAAACAGAAGATGGTAATGGATGTCATATTTACATTTCTGTTAACCTCGATCTTCAGGTCCTTGTATTGGGACAATTTCCCGATAATCTTCATGAATATGTTTCTCTATGTCAGTAAGCATAGAATTTCTGTCTTCTTAATTCCAGTTCTTTTATTGTCCTCTCTCATTAATAGTAGTTTTTCTCATATTCTCTAACACTCAGTAACCCCTTGCATCCTAGTGGCTTTATTGCCTTTGATCTTCAAAAATTTAAATGCAATGTCAATCGTTATCTTCTGTCTTCTTAATTCCAGTTCTTTTATTGTCCTCTCTCATTAATAGTAGTTTTTCGCATATTCTCTAACACTCAGTAACCCCTTGCATCCTAGTGGCTTTATTGCCTTTGATCTTCAAAACTTTAAATGCAATCTCAATCGATATCTTCTCTCTTCTTAATTCCAGTTCTTTTATTGTCCTCTCTCATTAATAGTAGCTTTTCTCATATTCTCTAACTCTCAGTAACCCCTTGCATCCTAGTGGCTTTATTGCCTTTGATCTTCAAAACTTTAAATGCAATGTCAATCGTTATCTTCTGTCTTCTTAATTCCAGTTCTTTTATTGTCCTCTCTCATTAATAGTAGTTTTTCTCATATTCTCTAACTCTCAGTAACCCCTTGCATCCTAGTGGCTTTATTGCCTTTGATCTTCAAAACTTTAAATGCAATGTCAATCGTTATCTTCTCTCTTCTTAATTCCAGTTCTTTTATTGTCCTCTCTCATTAATAGTAGTTTTTCTCATATTCTCTAACTCTCAGTAACCCCTTGCATCCTAGTGGCTTTATTGCCTTTGATCTTCAAAAATTTAAATGCAATATCAATCGTTATCTTCTGTCTTCTTAATTCCAGTTCTTTTATTGTCCTCTCTCATTAATAGTAGTAGTTTTCTCATATTCTCTAACTCTCAGTAACCCCTTGCATCCTAGTGGCTTTATTGCCTTTTGATCTTCAAAATTTAAATGCAATCTCAATCGTTATCTTCTCTCTTCTTAATTCCAGTTCTTTTATTGTCCTCTCTCATTAATAGTAGCTTTTCTCATATTCTCTAACTCTCAGTAACACCTTGCATCCTAGTGGCTTTATTGCCTTTGATCTTCAAAACTTTAAATGCAATGTCAATCGTTATCTTCTCTCTTCTTAATTCCAGTT
Organism: Acanthosepion pharaonis; assembly: GCA_903632075.3. Lineage (NCBI taxonomy): Eukaryota > Metazoa > Mollusca > Cephalopoda > Sepiida > Sepiidae > Acanthosepion > Acanthosepion pharaonis. The sequence continues at coordinate 518,305 of CAHIKZ030000289.1, forward strand.
CTTTTATTGTCCTCTCTCATTAATAGTAGTTTTTCTCATATTCTCTAACACTCACTAACCCCTTGCATCCTAGTGGCTTTATTGCCTTTGATCTTCAAAACTTTAAATGCAATCTCAATCGTTATCTTCTCTCTTCTTAATTCCAGTTCTTTTATTGTCCTCTCTCATTAATAATAGTTTTTCTCATATTCTCTAACTCTCAGTAACCCCTTGCATCCTAGTGGCTTTATTGCCTTTGATCTTCAAAAATTTAAATGCAATATCAATCGTTATCTTCTGTCTTCTTAATTCCAGTTCTTTTATTGTCCTCTCTCATTAATAGTAGTTTTTTCTCATATTCTCTAACACTCAGTAACCCCTTGCATCCTAGTGGCTTTATTGCCTTTGATCTTCAAAACTTTAAATGCAATCTCAATCGTTATCTTCTCTCTTCTTAATTCCAGTTCTTTTATTGTCCTCTCTCATTAATAGTAGTTTTTCTCATATTCTCTAACTCTCAGTAACCCCTTGCATCCTAGGGGCTTTATTGCCTTTGATCTTCAATAATTTAAATGCAATGTCAATCGTTATCTTCTGTCTTCTTAATTCTAGTTCACTCATTGTCATCTCTCATTAATAGTAATTTTTCAAACACTCAGTAACCCCTCGAGCCTTAGTGGATTTATTGTCTTGTTTGGGGTGAAATGATTAAAAAAAAATTAATGCAAACATAAGCACATACACATACTTTGATTAAGCCTGAAATAATGCACTGGAATAATACATCACAACCCCACCCCATACCCTTACCCCACTGAGTTTGGACACCTCCTACGCTAATAAGGTTGACGACTCGAAATAAAAATCAAATCCTAAAAAATCAGCTCATTAAATGATTTTATTGAACGTTCCGGAAATTTTTCCGTTATAAAGTTTTTTTTTTTTTTTGTTTTTAAATTTTGTCGAAATATGTTTCAACATGTCATTGAATTAAAAAAGTCTGGGCCGGACACAGACGCACACTTCGAATCAACTCTTTGAGCCTCGAGTTCCTGAACAATTTGAACCCTTCTTCTGCCTGAGCTCCGGAGTCAAAATTCGTCAAATAATTAGTATGTAACGTTTCACGGTAGATATAAAAAGAGTTACAAGTGTTTACCCACCGTTCAACCGATGGCTCGGCATTACGTCATTTTTATCTACCACCGTTCAACCGGTAGGTGGGCATTATGTCATTTTTCTCTACCACTGTTCAACCGGTAGCTGGGCATTACGTCATTTTTATCTACCTCCGTTCAACCGGTAGCTGGGCATTGTCATTTTTCTCTACCCCCGTTCAACCGGTAGCTGGGCATTGTCATTTTTATCTACCTCCGTTCAACCGGTAGCTGAGCATTACGTCATTTTTCTCTACCACCGTTCAACCGGTAGCTGGGCATTACGTCAGTTTTCTTTACCACCGTTCAACCGGTAGCTGGGCATTGCGTCATTTTTCTCTACCACTGTTCAACCGGTAACTGGGCATTACGTCATTTTTATCTACCTCCGTTCAACCGGTAGCTGGGCATTACGTCATTTTTATCTACCTCCGTTCAACCGGTAGCTGGGCATTAAGTCATTTTTATCTACCTCCGTTCAACCGGTAGCTGGGCATTAAGTCATTTTTATCTACCTCCGTTCAACCGGTAGCTGGGCATTGTCATCTTTATCTACCTCCGTTCAACCGGTAGCTGGGCATTACGTCATTTTTATCTACCACCGTTCAACCGGTAGCTGGGCATTAAGTCATTTTTATCTACCTCCGTTCAACAGGTAGCTGGGCATTGTCATTTTTATCTACCTCCGTTCAACCGGTAGCTGGGCATTGCGTCATTTTTCTCTACCACTGTTCAACCGGTAACTGGGCATTACGTCATTTTTATCTACCTCCGTTCAAACGGTAGCTGGGCATTACGTCATTTTTATCTACCTCCGTTCAACCGGTAGCTGGGCATTAAGTCATTTTTATCTACCTCCGTTCAACCGGTATCTGGGTATTACGTCATTTTTATCTACCTCCGTTCAACCGGTAGCTGGGCATTACGTCATTTTTATCTACCTCCGTTCAACCGGTATCTGGGTATTACGTCATTTTTATCTACCTCCGTTCAACCGGTAGCTGGGTATTACGTCATTTTTATCTACCTCCGTTCAACCGGCAAATGGGTATTACGTCATTTTTAACTACCTCCGTTCAACCGGTAGCTGGGTATTACGTCTTCTTTCTCTACCACCGGTAAATCGGTGGTCAGGTCTCAAAGGGTTAAAAATATTAGTTCCACCTGAACATGGGACAAAAATAATTCATCTCTTTGGGCACTGAGCTTCTGGGACGTTTCAGTGTGTGGGCCTCGGATTAATTCCAGACTTTCAGAGAATGAAATTCAGTGACCTCTCTTGTCCTACCGATCGCTCTGGAAACTGAGCTTCTGGGAAGTTCCAGGGTGTGGGGTTCGGATTAATTCTAGACCTTCATAGAATGAAATTCCTTGACCCCTTCCGTCGTATTATATTTAATCCTTTGAACCCTGCATTCCTGAACAATTTTAAACCTTCTTCTGCCTGAGCTCGTGAGTCAAAATTCTCAAATAATTGGTATGTAATGTTTCACGGCAGATATAAAAATAGTTACAAGTGTTTACCCACCGTTCAACCGGTGGCTGGACATTAAGTGATTTTTCTCTACCACTGTTCAACCGATGGCTGGGCATTACGTAAATTTTCTCTACCACTGTTCAATTGGTAGCTGGTTATAAAGTCATTTTTCTCTACCACTGTTCAACCGATGGCCGGGCATTAATTCATTTTTCTCTACCACTGGTAAAGCGGTGGTCAGGGCTCAAATTCCTTGACCTCTTCCGTCCTACCGATACATAAAAAGTGATAAAAATACCAGAATTTATTTCTTCTTTTTCTCCATATCTTATTCTCTGATGAAGCTTTAATAAAATTGAAACATGTTAGACAGATAAAAGTTTCCTATTTGTTCCTTATCTTATCATCAGGTCGGATTTCGGTCCACATTTGATATGTATTTGATCTCAACCCATAAGAAAGAAGGTGGAGTAATGGTTAGCAGCTCGGATTGAATAAATGGGGATCCCAGTTCGAATTACATTCACTTACGTTCTAATATCCTTGGGAAAAGCTTGAATCCTGTTTTTCTCCCCCAGCTATGGGTAAATAGCAGGACAAGACTGGGATCTGTAGCCTTGGGTGGCAACCGTTCTAAGAGAAGGACAAATCTGAATTCAAAACCTACGGAGGGTTGTTTGGGGAACTTGACGCACGGCAGGGATGAAGGTGAATTTAAGCGTATTTATTTTTAGATAAACACACAGTGACTGAGAGAATTCGTTTTGAATTACCGAAGAGTCTTGCATTATTAGCCGTAATAGTCACTGTTTACAAACCCACGCTTCCTCCCCAGAGAGCTCAACCGAAAAATAAACTTTTCAGGAGCATATATATTGTCATTCACAGACAGACTGTTTCGCTGTATCACAGCTCATCAGTGTGGCTAGACGTCCGGTTGCCTCTAGCTAGGATCGAAACCCGACTGAATTGGCGTCAGTCGGGGTTTCGACCGAATATATATATATATATATATATATATATATATATATATATATATATATATATATATATATGTGTGTGTGTGTGTGTGTGTGTGTGTGTATATATATATATATATATATATATGTATTCAGTCGAAACCCGTATATATATATATATATATATATATATGTGTGTGTGTGTGTATAAATGAATATGTATAAATGAAAGAAAGAACAAATTACACTCTTCGTAGCATTTACTTTTTGAAATTGCCCAATACAAAGTAGAACAATATATCATTATTTTATTTTTATTATAAGAGATTATAATAAAAACATATTGAAATCGCTGCACAATATCTTTCATGTTTCAATAATTTGATTGTACTTCTTCAGGTGATGGTAATTAACTGTAGATTAAATTATTTTTAAGGTAATTTAAAAGCAAATGTTTACCTCTTTTCCGAATGCTAAATGCAGGGACATAAGGTCAGAATTAAAATTAGACTTGTGGGTATGTCTTGATTAACCAATTACATGTCAGATCTAGGTTAAATAACAAAATATATGCTCAGAGTCTGGAGATGGATAAGTTATTTTTTCATGTCATGGTAAGACGGAACACTGGCCATCATTGACGATTGCAGAATTTATGTCAGCGACAAATGTATCTAGATTGCAGACAAATATGACATGTTCAGTTTTTATGAAATGATGTTGATGGGGGGGGGGATAAAATTTGATCAGACGTAAGAAAAAAGATTTATATCCAGGAATCTTCGTAACGAGGCATGTAGATAAAATTGAAAACGTGTTTCATCAAAAAAGATATTAATAATACTAACTGGACGACAATACATAGCAATATGAAAGATGTGTAAACAAAATAGGGTACTTATTCGTAGAGGGTGGGGCATTATATAGTCTTAAATTATGGCTATAAGAAATCCGAAACACTGCCCTTCCTGCAAACACGGTTTCCTCCAATGTGGCCTCGTCAGCTTGAAGCTCTTACCTTTCCCTACAATTTCGTTTTATGAAAATTGTACTGAGCCAAAGACAGAATTAATATATACTGAGTGTAACAGCAAAATTGTCCAATTGTAGCATTATGCTTTGAACCGTTGTATCTTAGAAATGATTAAAGATATCTTACTGGAATTTTCCGAGTATTTTTCATAAGAATATTGGACTCTACTTTAATCAATAAGAATGTATAATTATTCTACAAGCTTAACAGAAGAATCGTGATGAAATCTATCATAAACGAAAATGATATGTTTATCATTACTTAATCATAGCTAAGGATCCGAAGCTCATGAAGGATTAAAATTAAGTTCAAATATATGAATACTATTTCAGGATCATTTTCTAAATTATTCAAGATGATCTTCGCCCTCTCTAAACTTCTAACTTTCTCTCCTGATGTAACAAGGCGCTTCACACGTTTCAAGAACGATTTCATTTTCAAATCTTTTTTCACTGCTTTTTGGACTGTCAGAGCCGAAACTCCTCTCACACATGCCAAACGTCTTATGGATTGAGTTGGATCTTTTCTAATTGATCTCTTTAGCTCTGGGTTGAAATGATGATCCCTCTTCCTGTTGTGACCTTCTGATCTAGTTTTGCTCTCTGCTGTTCCCTTTTTTTAAACTTGTACACCATTCTCTTGATGGTTCTTAAGTGGACTATGAAGATGGAAGCCAGAATATGAATGTTGGTACAATTCCTGAAGGCCTGAATGATCATATTCCTCTCACCATTTCTTAGTTTAAAAGGGAGTGGGGCTGACACAAAACGATTTTAACATGTTCTCTTTCTAGCTGGATAACTCAAAGGGTTTTTCAGCGATTCTTACGACAAATGGTGTCAAGATGGCTAAGCGTCTTAGCTGAAAAGCTGGAAAAAACAAAGTTAGTTTAGAGTTTGTTGTGGTAGGATCCACATAATTTGCATAGTGGAGTACCGACCATATAAATATGGTTGGTACCGGGAAGACGGGGGAAGGAATCAAGAGATTCAATCCAGAGACTCTGCCCGACTGCGACTAAGTCAACACATTCTCCAGGAACGGTCTTCCCAAAAGACTATATGTAAATATTGTGTACACTTTCTTGTTTCAATACATTTTGTTCTAAGTACATTTTGTGTTGTATTATTATTCCATGCATTAGTCTAGTTTCAACAGAGTTGTATAGATATTAAATTGTGTGGGGTGGACAATTATGCTGTTACACGATTTGGACAATTTTACTGTTACATTCTATCTATCTATCTATCTATTTATCTATGGAATGATATGCAAGTGGTTCACTGTTAACAAGAAATAGACCTCATTGAAATACTCATGGAGACCTACAGGACCCTATTCGTAACAAACTTGTTAACAACACAAATATACTAGCATTATCTACATGTAAGAAAAGAGGCTAATTATTAAAAACAAACAAAAAAAACACTTAATAATATCAACTATGAACATGGACACAATATGTTGACCGTGTTTTGAAAATGAAACATTATATAAATACATACATACAACAATCTATTTTTAGTTAACTTAATATATTTCAACTTTGAAAATGGCTAATTGTAAGCCGAAAGCGCTTGGATAAAAAGAACAATTGATCATTTTTTTAAAAATTTATCATCTGAAAAGAAAAAATATATTAGATCACATGAGAAATTGTATAAAAAAACTAAATCAAAGCACCTTGACTGTCGTATTCAATGAAATGTGCATAAAAAAGATTGCTGCCTAAATACACAAATGTATATATATGTATATAAATTTCATTGAATAGTATCGACATATTGTGTCTACTTATTTTTATACTGGTTTTGTCCAGTTGTCTAATCAGTTTCTTGAGGTTAAAATGAAATTCATCAAGACAGGCGCCGTATTTGTTTTTTACCCAAGTACAAACATTTAATGCCATTTTACATTTTTACCAATTCCAGGTCAGCTCCCATGTATTGAAAAGCTTCTTTTTTTTTTTTTTTTTTTTTTAAATTCCTTAACTACAGCGGATAAATTTAAAATTCTAAAATGACTGCAGGGTACGATGGGTAAATTGTCGCCATTTTATATTTTTATTTTCGAGCATGTTCGTTTGGTGTTTTTGATTTTGTCAACTGCACAGTATAGTAGGGTCAGTTGGGCACCGTTTGTGAGCAAAAGAGCACCATGACGCAATTCACTCTTCCAGAAATTTGGAAACGGCTGGCTGTACTGTTTGGCATTCGCGCCGGAAGCTTCAAAACGAACATTTCAAAGTGTCTGGATGTCAATCTGAGGACAGTGCAGGGGATTCGGAAAGAGTTGGATGAGTCTAATGGTGATTACGAAGGTGTTTGGAGTAATCACTAGTATTATGCCCCCTTTCATATTTCCCCAGGGCCCCAGACTCAGTACGGTGATCTACATCAAGTGCCTTGGGGAGGTAGTCCTGCCCTGGGTCAAGAGGGTGGCTTCTGGAAGACCCAATGTCTGACAACATGATACCATGCCATAAAGCAGGAGAACCCAGCCATGGCTGTCAGAAAATTTCAGCGACCACATCACTCCTTACATCTGCTCACCTAACACCCAAGACTGCAACCCCCTTAATTATTATGTGTGGGGGTGCAGTTGAGCGAGAGACCAACAAAACTCCTTGTAATACCAAAGATGAACTGAAGGCAAGGATTATGGATGCGTTCATCAACTTAAACAGGGAGACAATCCAGAAGAGTTGCAGGAGATTTCGAAGTTCTTTGGAGGTCGTGGTTGAAGACAATGGCGATTTTATGAAATAAATGTAGTCTTTAGTATTTCAAGATATGTTTGTGTAATTTTGCTAAATATAAGTGTTAAAATCGAGAGATGTCCGTGCTCTTTTCATTTCTGCGTCAGTTAGACGACAATTTATCCATCCCACACTGTATGTCTGTTAAAATCGAGGTGTCCGTGTTATTCTAATTTCTGCGTCATTTAGACGACAATTTATCCATCGCCCACTTTACGTCTGTTACAATCGAGATGTCCGTGTTATTTTCATGTGTCCGCCATTTAGACGACAATTTATCCATCGCACGCTTTACGTCTGTTAAAATCGAGATGTCCGTGTTATTTTCATGTGTCCGCCATTTAGACGACAATTTATCCATCGCACGCTTTACGTCTTTTACAATCGAGATGTCCGTGTTATTCTCATGTGTCCGCCATTTAGACGACAATTTATCCATCGCACGCTTTACGTCTGTTACAATCGAGATGTCCGTGTTATTTTTGTGTCCGCCATTTAGACGACAATTTATCCATCGCACGCTTTACGTCTGTTACAATCGAGATGTCCGTGTTATTCTCATGTGTCCGCCATTTAGACGACAATTTATCCACCGCACGCTTTACGTCTGTTAAAATCGAGATGACCATGCTCTTTTCATTTCTGCGTCATTTAGACGACAATTTATCCATCCCACACTGTATGTCTGTTAAAATCGAGGTGTCCGTGTCATTCTAATTTCTGCGGCATTTAGACGACAATTTATCCATCGCATGCTGGAAAGCAGAGCGCGTGTTTTTTTTTTGTTTTTGTTTGTTTTTTTTTAAATCACTATGACAACGGAATGCTGATTATATCGCATTTACAATAAGTTTTGTCTTTGTAATTTAACCCTGAAAATGATAATAGAAAATGTCGAAAATACTTGGGTTAAAAAATGTTCAAAAGTATTTTATATATATATATATATATATATATATATATATATATATATATATATATGTACGTATGTATGCATTTAAACAAACACCCACCTCTTGCCTAAGTATAAAATTGTTTGGCGAATTCTTTTTACCCAGGCGGAAATAATTATGTGAATATTCAAGGTTGTACTGGTTGGTGATTACTTAGTTGAAACCTGTTATTCTTGGTGATTCTTGAAGACCTCCCCGAAGATTTCCAAGGATAATGGATTGCTGGCTATTTAAGGAAGTGCTGTCGAAGAGCAAATGCTTTTTCCATTTCAATTCGCCCAGAACGAGATATATGTGACTATGAAACTTACCACAAGCAGAGACGTGGCATTTTTAGGCGTTGCTGTCTCCAAAGAGTGGGGGTTGGTGAAGCGTTGATCTCACTGCAGGAGATTGTTCGCATATTTGATGAGGCGCTATCAGTAACCATATAGTTCATGTTGACTATAAAGATGTAACGCAAAAAGTTTTATATATATATATATATATATATATATATATATATATATATATATATATATATATATATATATATATATATATATAAACTTTTATATATATATATATATAATATATATATATATATATATATATATATATATATATATATATATATATGAAGAAATATGATTTTAAGGTGTGCTATATTTATGGGATAAAGTACTCAATATCAGAGGTAGAGCGTATGTAAAATAAAAGCGAGCATTGAAGTCAACACTCAGAGGTGACAGGCTGTTTCATGCTAGATGCAATCGTCAGGCCACATGTTGACTTTAAGTTCATTTATATATATATATATATATATATATATATATATATATATATATATATAAAAAATGTGGTGCAGTTCAATTTATATTACGACTAGCAACATGGCCCG